>JAULCE010112764.1:0-12410 GCA_032359355.1 Macoma nasuta | reverse complement strand
GGGGATCGAACCCAGGACCTCCCCAATACTAGCAGGGCACTCTTACCAACTGAGCTACCTGGTCACTTCTATCCCACAATCGGTTTGATATCTATTTAAGAAATAGATACTGTCACAATGTGACACATCACTCCTCAATATCCGTATTAAATATGCATTGCCATAACTTCAATAAGATGGAAGCAGTTCTGACACAGAGTTATCCACTGTATGGTCTTGATCCAAGCTAAACGCGAATATCAGCACCATCATATATATAAAGGACGCTTTTGGTATAATACATAACAAACACAAGCACACAGTAACACAAGCTCTGTAAACTATTTCTGCAGAGAAGGTTATGAAGCAAGCAAACAGTGTAAATCCAGATCAGGTAACTTATTTGAGTCAATGTTATCTGTGTCTATATTCTCCCTTCATCCATATGTTTATGTGTAAACATTGACTAAAACGGTGTAGACCCCGATCAAAGGACACAATTAAATTACTGTGATCTGTGTCTCCTAAATTACAATACATGTGCAGCGGAGATAAACCTTTAATTAAAATAAAATCACTTTGATTGGATTAAATTTTTATCTTAAATGCTAACGCGTTACAGATGTGTTAATTGTGCCGTATCGCTACTGTAATTACACGTTATGAACGTCAAAATGTTAAAATTAATACTCTAAAATATTATGATAAATACAAACGGTGAAGACCCCGATCAAATGACTCAATTAAGTTACTGTGATCTGTGTTTCCTCGATTGCAATACATGTGCAGAGGAGATAAACCTTTTATTAATTTTGAAGTGAATTAAACTATATATCTATAAATCAGATGACAATATAAACAGTCAAACTTAGGAGCAGCATGCTAAGGGTTAATATTATGTTGAATTATATCAATGCATTTTTGTCATGTATAGTTGGCGGTCAATTTTCGGCATTAAAATCTTAATGTGATTCTTAATAATCTAACATCAAACTAGCAACCCTTTATACTCACAGTTGTTTCTTAGAAATAAGCAATTCATCGATATTCAAACCAATGACATATGTCATTGTTAAAACTAATAATTCCAATTTGATAAGTACAATTTAAACTTTATCATGAGATTATCATAGGCACAAATTACAGTATCAGTACATTAATTGGTACACAATGAGTAAATAAAACGTTTTGATTATTCTTGAATGTTCTGTATATTTGTTTGATTCCGACAAGTTCTGTACATTTTGGTTTCTTTATATATAACAAGAAAGATCCTGTTCAGATGCCAATTATATGTCGTCACGCGGTGTCCGTCGTGCGTGCGTGCGTACATGCGTCTGTGCGTGCGTCCGTGCGTGCATCCGTGTGTCCATAAACAATTGTTTGTTTATGCTCTACACTCTTCAGTTTTGATCGTATCTCGTATCTCAAACTTATACAGTAGTCAGTTATCCATGAGAGCTCGGTTCCTTTCGATAACCAACCAGATCGGCCCATGCATGACTGAATTATGGCCCTTGAATTAGTCAAAATTGCGCATCAGCAAACAATTGTTTGTTTATGCTCTACAGTCTTCAGTTTTGATTGTATCTCAATCAAACTTAAACAGTAGTTAGATATCCATGAGAGCTTGGTTCATTTTGAAAACCAGCCAGATCTGCCCATGCATGATTGGATTATGGCCCTTGAATTAGTCAAAATTGCGCGTCTGCAAACAATTGTTTGTTTATGCTCTAAAGTCTTCAGTTTTGGTTGTATCTCAATCAAACTTATACAGTAGTTAGATATCTATGAGAGCTTGGTTCCTTTTGAAAATCGGCCAGACCAACCCATGCACGACTGGATTTTGGCCCTTGAAATGGTAAAATTTTGCTATAATTCAGCTTATTTATGTGATAAAGTCTTTATTTTTCTCCAGATCTTCACCAAACTGTTACAGTTGTTAGATATTTATGACAGCTCAGTTCCTTTCGAAAACCAGCCAGATTCGCTTATGCACGACTGGATTATCTCCCTTAAATTGTCAAAAACAGCTTGTTTATGTGATAAAGTCTCCATTTCTTTTCGGATCTTCACCAATCTTATGCAGTAGTTAGATATCTAAGACAGCTCAGTTCTTTTTGACAATCAACCAGATCAACCCATGCATGACTGGAATATCTCCCTTGAGATTGTCAAAATTGCTGTAATTCAGCTTGTTTACGTGTTGAAGTCTCCATTTCTTTTCTGATCTTCACCAAACTTGTGCAGTAGTAAGATATGAATGAAAGCAAGATTCATTTTGAAAATAAGCCTGATCCGCCCATGCATAACTGGATTATGGTCCCTGAAATTGACGAAATAGCTACATTACAGCTTGTGAACACAATCATGTCTCCATATATTCTCCGATCTTTACCAAACGTTTGCTTATTCATCTTCCCTCTGTTGCTCATACATACCCCTGACATGATTTGATTTGAAAATGATCAAATGAACCAAGCCAGTAGAGCACAGGCCCTCATGGGCCTCTTGTTTCAACATCTTATCTAGGTTCTTGCTGTTTACTAAATGTAACTATGACGTGACCCACTATGAATATAAAAGTATGGTTATATCGTCTTATAAAAAATATTTGTTTTAATTTCAATCAAACTTATTCAGAGTGGCAATATTTTTCACAATTTTGAGATTTCCTGTGTTGAATTACACAATTTCAATGGGCTAGCGGGTCTTCACAAAATTGGATGGAATGGCGCTGCCATTGTCTCATTGTCAAACAGCTTGAATCAGGTTCAGATGCTGAGTAACTTGGCATCTGACCAGATTTAAGCTTTTTGAAAATATTGATATGGTCACGATAAGTGGGATGAAGGTTAACCTACTGCTTAAATTATCAAGAACTGGGATAAATTAATTAAGAAAGTATTGCTATTCGGAAGGCTTTATCACTTGTCTTATTTTTGTAACAAATTTTGAAGTCCCTGATCAGACACCACCTTTGAAAGGCAACGTCTGAAAATCGGCTTGGCATATGATCTGAATCCAAGATATTTGACAATATCATCACACATATGAGTAGCAGGAATATTCGTTAAATAGTGATGTCTTTTAATTAGGTTACACTTCAAAATCCACACAAGTTTACTCTTTGTTTTTGCAAAACGTTTATTATAGTGGAGTTGATCTGAATTATCTATCAGAAAACAACATAGCTAAATCAAATACAGAAGTAATATTCAGCTCCCACAGGTACATACAACTGTTTAGACTCAACCTGAAGTGAGGAGCATGTGCTGTTCTCCCACAGTGAATAATCATCGGAGCGTAACATTTTTGACTGGTACAAAATTATTTACATCAATGATCTTAATTAAATCACAGTGAAGCCAAATTAACAGTTTACTTGACACAGATAATAATATACATTTATTCCATGGCTATTTGTGTAACGGTCAAAACTGTTGTCCCAAGGCAGAGTGGATGACTTCGTGTTGCCCGAGGCCGACAGGCCACGATATCAAGGGACAACAGTTTTGACTGTTGCAAAAATAGCCATGGAATAACTGTATTACCTGAACCAATTAAGTTCAGTCACATTGTTAAGATATGTGAAAAAATGTAGTGTAATAGCGAATTTTCGCGCCATCCATTTGCACCCTGCGGTAAAATTCATTTAAGAATATGTACACAGCTTGCAGTGTTGTCGAGTGTCGCATGAATGAAGCGATATGAAGTAAAACTGAAGACAATACGGCATCAAGGCCGCAAAGTAAAAGACGCGCAAAAGCAAATGACGTCGTTTGACATTCAGCAATATGCACTTTACTATAATGACATCACCAAAAGATAACAATACCAACAAAACGTTGATTTCCAAATTGACGTCGTTGAAAACAGATAAACACATGCAGTTCTTTTTATTTATAATTGTTATTCTTGAAAAAGGCAACAGGTCCGAATAGTAGAGTGAAGAGCGAGGAAATATAAGTTAAATGTGTTCCATCTTAAAATAACAAGTTGGAATTCCAATGACGTCAGAGCTCAAGAGGGTGACAGATCAGGCAACAGTTTGAACTGTTGACCGGTCAACAGTTTACTTTCACGTGCAACGACTGTTTTCCTTTAATACAGCACAAAAAACGTATATAGTTTATATAGGGAATCAGGTAATAATCCATTTGTACCTTTCACCTTGGGCACAATTTTGGTATATAGCTTTCTAGGCTTTCTCAATACGGATTAATATATTTTAGATTCGAAACTGAAAGAAAAAACACATACGATGATCCTAAAGTCTTATACAGATTCCTAGTGGCGTGGTGTTTACGAATAGGTAGCCAGCAATATCAACAATATGTATACAGTTTGATACATGTCAACCTTATTCATTTTATCTAACAACGTCTTGAAATGGCCAGAGTCAAGACAATATGGCACCTGCACCCAAAAAGGACTAACTGTGTAGACCCAGACCAGCTCCCACATCTCCAATATAGCGACTGATTGGCTTTTGACCTGATGTAAATTGTATTGCACTCAAACTGATCATTTCGTTTGGTCACATATACCATGGTTTCTCTCATGTGGAAACCGCGGAGGTTGATTTGAGATTTTCCTGAAGCGTCTGGGTATCGCTTTTAAAAAAGGTGATTCCTTAACTAATACTTCATATCCCAACCAGTTGTTCTCGCTTAAAGCCGAAGTAATTCGAATTTAAGAACAAAACGAATGTTCACATCCTCAAATTCAATCGGTTACAACATAATTTACTCTAACTGAACCATTTGTAAGCGACCATACCTCTACATCCTGTCATAACACATATTTGATTGTCTCTGAAAGACCCAACGCAAAAATTCCCATCAGCTGACGGAAATGGATTATTGCAAGTCCGTTCTCTGTCCTTTACACCAATGTCACATGTCGAAGAGCAGCTACCCCAAGACGACCAGGATGACCAACCGCCGTGAACTGGAAGATAGAACAAAATGGCGTTAAAAGAATATTAATAATCTAAAGACTTCTCACGCAGGGTTCAAGTATGAGTTCTCATTGTTTTTGTACATTACCTGGACTACACCCACTCGTTAGGATACATAGTGTTATTTGTTTCTTTGTATGGTATATGAGTAAAACCCCGAAGGGCACAAAGTGTTGTCAAATGCATGCGTGTTCATTTCAGTTTCCTTGGCGTAATTTATAGAATAAATAATACGGAACTCAATATCGATAGGCAGTTAGGCACTCCAGCATAAAAGCGAAATACATTTATACCATACTTCAAATGCTTTTTCAATTTCAATTTTAGTTGCTACGTTCAAATAAATGACGATAAGCACGTGTAAACAACGGTAAAGGTGTGAATAGAATGTGTCAGTATTTCCGTTGATGATATATATAATAATATCTCTTTTCATATCCTGTATATAAGTAGTCCTTAATGTAATCGGTATAAAAATGTTTTTTTACCCTTATAATATTTCAACATCCTATTATAGTATATTGACCCCGGGGTATTAATATTATACCACCGGCCATAGTATAATGCCCCAAAATATCTTAATAGAATGCATCCTCTGCTATAAGAGAATGACCCCGCCTATATTTAATAGATAGATCACAAGTGTCTGTGTTGTTAGGAATACCCACGAGCTTGAGCGAGTGTGGTTTTCAAAAATACAGTGGCACGAACGATCCATCTCTCTTATACCAAGTGACCCGTGGCGACCACTTTTATTAAACGTGTCTATTAAAATATACTCGTCTATAAGATGTATACAGGTCAGGTGCATACGAGTGGAGGAGTGTATATAAAAAGGTTAAAGACCTTTAAAATACATATATTTTATAAAATAGTCTGTTAAAGTCTATTTCAATTTGTATTACTTAACTTTCGTAATAAATCAGCAAGCAAAGTAAACGTTTAATTGTAAATTGAACAGCACAATTACGGTTCGAAAATTCAATTGATTTGGTTATATATTATAATATATCATAACAGATAACTTCCGCCTCGAGAAAAAATGACACTAAGTGTTAGCTAATTGTGTACATTCAGATCACCGTGTTTCCAACGCAACGGCTAATACAGGATGAAAAGGATAAACGAAATAAGCATATACATTTACAAAAATTAGCATTTCGCTCTGCAATTTCAATTGGGTCTTTATTTTATGGGGCAATTTTTGTGACAGGTAAGTTGGTTATAGTAATATGGGCTATTCTGTTACATTCAAATAATTATCAAAAAACGCATTATGTTTAGAATTAATTATTGGTTTTCAACATAAGCATCAATAAGTGCTCATCAATCTGCTGTCATCATGTGTTTTCAGTGGCGTATGTGCTTGTGGGTAAACACATGTTCCAAGGTGGTACTCCTATCTTTACCCTAGATTTATGTCTGTTTTGTCCATGTGTGTCTTCTATATATAGCGTATGTTTGGGCTCACGTGTATATGTGTGAGTGCGCGTCTGTGAATGTGCTTGTTTCTGTGCTGTTCGGGCGGCTGATTGTTTTGTATGTGGTGTGTCCTGCAAGACCTTCTTATCTACTTTAACTATGCAATCTCAAGCACAACTGATTTGCTTGACCTGAAAAACTGAAACGAGTCATATCGTGTATTTGCATGTTTGTATATTACCGCATTAATTACTTGATGCTGAATATATATATGTTATGCATTATCTTTAAGAGCTGACCTGGACATGGTTTAGGTGAGCATGCTTGTACGGCATTAGCAGTGCCGACACAGTTATCTCCACCATCTGTAGGGTTTAGATTAGTGCAGGTTCTCACTCTCGACTGAGTGCCATTTCCACATGACACGGTGCAATCGGACCATGGAGTCCACAGCGACCAGCCTCCGTCACCTTCAGACAAAATAATAGATAAGCACACATGGTCACCAGCAAACAACTTCTGCGATGCAAATGTTAAACTTGATATAAATCAGATGACTAGATGCCAGATTAAAAGTGAACGGTTAATTTAAACTAGAGTTTTATAGTCCAAAAACGAGGATATATCGTTCAAATAATCACGCTTTATAAAATAACAAATTTTGTAACACAATTTGAAGAGACATGCGTTATCAATAGGTATATTATATTTAAATGTATTGTAATACGTGTCGTTTGATGATGTTATGTTCGATTGCGTAATTACGATTGAACTTTGGTCAAGCGGATTACATTAATCTGCCTCATTGAAAAAAACTTAGACATTTACGTTACCGCAAACATATACTGAACAAAAACAGAAAGTTTACATACTTCAGAAATAGATTATAATGTAGTGATTGTATAAATTATGTTTAGACAGTTTCCTTTATATACGAGAAACCATGATTGACATCAAGTCTTAGGAGTTTAACTTGGGCATTCTGCACAGAAGGGCAATAACTCAAAAAGTGTAAAATAGCCATTTTGTAAGAAATGGTACTCTTTGTCACAGAAGTTAAAAATCTTTCATTAACATTTGGTAAAAACAATGTCAAATAAAGACAAAACAAAACAATGATTGATCAAATCACATGACTCTCGCAACAGTTGGGGTTCAAAGTTTTGAGTTTGTGAAATAACCTCCCTTTGAATTAAACATAGAGTGAATTTCATGCTGCTGTAATTAACCATTGGTTCAATTTTAAAAGTTGAATTTTTCAGACTGTACCTATCAATGAATAGGGACGAATATCTGTTAATTTTTACTGCAGTTGAACCACTGATTTCCGGGCTATGTGCACATTTAATCATGCAATGAAAAATCCCATAGGAAATCAATGTAAAGCGATGTAAAGTTTCTATTTTGGCCGAGTATATGATCAGAACTACAGACTGTAATTTGCATAGAGGACTATTTGTATGCCCCCTTTTGAAAAAAAAGTTGGGTATATTGCTTTGCACATGTCGGTCGGTCCGTCAGTCGGTCGGAGGGTCGGTAGACCAAATGGTTTCCGATCAATAACTTGAGAACGCTTGAGCCCAGACTTGGTAGGCTTATTAGTCATGACCAGCAGATGATCCCTATTGATTTTGAGGCCAGTGGGTCAAAGGTCAAGGTCAGTGCGACCTTTGGCTGAAAAACGGTTTCTGACCAATAACTTGAGAACCCTTAGGCCCAGGTATCTCAAACTTAATAGACTGGTTGTCATGAACAGCAGATGAACCTTATTGATTTTGAGGTCAGCGGGTCAAAGGTCAAGGTCAGTGTGACCTTTAGCTGAAAAAGGTTTCCGATCAATTACTTGAGAATGCTTGGGCTCATGGACCTCAAATTTGGTAGGCTTGTTTGTCATGACAAGCAGATGAACCCTATTGAATTGGAGGTCAGTGGGTCAAAGGTCAAGGTAAGTGTGATTTGAGCTGAAAAACATTTTGCTGATCGGTCCATGTTTATTTTATTAAATTGTCCAAATATTACTACCAACATGGCTCTTAAGGGGACATAATGTTTAACAAACATCTCTTGTATTCATTTGCTCGATGTTACATGTAAAGGGGTTGCAGGATAAGGGCTTATTACTCGGTTTCTGATCTTGATAGATTCTGATTTGCACTTATCTCGGTAGTCGATAAGCCGAATGGTGTTTATATATGGCCTAGTAACAGTACGTGTAATTGTTTTAGAGTTAACCCTTATCCTGCCTAAGAAGAAAATAGTCCGCAGAAATTCTCGTCTGCTTGATTCGTTAGGTTTGGCGTTAACCTTGTTCGATTCATTTGAAACTTGGCGAAACTGTTGCCTGAGTGTAAAAAAGCTCATATCCGTATCAGAGGCCGAGCTACTGTGACTGAATAATGTTTTTTTGGATGGAGGTGTAACAGCGTTTGTTTTTAAATCGGCGTATTCGATGATGAATCAGGTATGTCCTGTTTGGGCCGTTCTAGTTTGTTATATTGTAGATTATATAGCTAGACTGGGGGAAATGTCATTTTTTTAAACGGCGTCTACTTGAACCCAAATGCATTTTGTGAATGGCATTTAGACCCGGCAACATTTAGTTAAGAAATGGCGAGGGGTCATATACTACTTTTGTTTCCTATTGAAGGAACGATAATCTAAGGGTATTTTTCAAAGGGAGGTAACCTTAACCCCGGGCATCTGTGTTCGTATTCACCAATAAAACAACCAGGCTCGAAACTCAAGATAATCTCTATCACTTTTGTTTGGTGCCCAGTTTCTACGAGAATGGTAAAAGCTGGACACCAAATTAAAAGGTAAGATATTATTCCTGAGAACTGAGTCTGAGAATAGGTTGGTAAATACAATGCCTGATCTATTTTGAGATTTTTTTTTAGTGGCGCGAAAATTAAAAAATATCATCATTGTTCGAAACCAAAAGGCTAGACCAATTTACTTCAATATTCCAATCTTAGCAAAAGTGAAGTAAAACATCTCTAAACCGGGCACCTTTAAACAAAAGCTGTTGTGTTGTACATGCAGGTGGACGTTAACCGCAATGCATTATGGTCTACTGGAATAAGGCGTATGTGAATAAAGGTTCTTTTAATTAGTTTTTGATTTTTTTGTATTTTACTCTACACCAAAAAATATAAAGTTGCCGTCTTTGTTACATATTCAAACAGTACCCGACCAGCTAAGATCTGGATCAATCACCGGGTAACTAGGCGTCAGACCTTGATATTAACTGCCTGCTTATTCTTAAATAGCTAAAACAGAAAAATAGATCATACAAGCTATGTCAAATACACCCTACATGATCCCATCTAAAACCTAACACATACTTGTAACATGGCCTATGTCGTTGCCTATAGAAAAGTAGCCATGTTTAGTTTGGATACCGCACACTTTTAATGGAGCGGAGTTTCCCCGCCCATGCAATAACTGACGAAAAACGATGTAGTTAACCAGATTAACTGCACAGTAATGGCGGTCGTAAAACGATGCAGTTAACCAGATTAACTGCACAGTAATGGCGGTATCATTTTCATGATCTCTTAGTTTTTAGATCTATCATTCCGTTTGTCAGCCAGAAAGTCAATTGGTGACAACTTCACCTGCGATAAGAAAATGTTTCCACGCTTTCGTTCATGTTCATGGTAAATCAAAGTGAACAGAACATAAAAAATATTCACTGAATGGATTATCCACACAAACATTCTTGTTTCCATTTCTCATTGACACATCTGTCGTGAAAGCGCGGAAATGTTAGGTTTAGTTTGTAAAGAGTTTGCATTGGTCAACAAGGAAAGCTTCCCTTCATTGATTGGACATTGTAATGAGTTTCATTGTTTATGCCCAAAGCGCTTAATATTTGGGATCAACTGCGCATAGGATAAGTCGTGTTTTCTGTAGGACCGCCTCCTGTTTACATTTTGGCCCATGTTACAAGTCATATATTGCACTTGCTTCACTCGTGATCCTAATTAAACTCGCCCGCATGCGCGCACTCATGCAAGCGAGCAGGTTTAATCAAGCTTACTCGTGGAAGCCAGTGCAATATATATTACCTATTGGTTATCGAGAAAATGTGCATGCAAAAGAGGTCCAAAAATAAAATTGCACGATTTCAAAAAAGTTCTCAAAATCGATATAAACCGACCAACTCGTGATATTTTGACATATATTAGTAGTTATTAATCGCTACATGTGTTTAATTAATGACCATATAGGTTTTTGAAACAAAATGTTAAAGGGATATCCCCTTTAACACCGATATGAAACTTAACACAACGATATGTCAAAGAGCGCAAGTGAGCTAAAATTAGCAGTCTACTACACAAACACTAATATCACACTGGTTAACTTGAAGCAAAGCAAAAGAATAATAAGGATAAATGATTGGGCTAAATAGTATTTGGCTAAAACGTATTTAATTGGTTACCGTATAGTTTCTGACAAGATCAAATACTAACATATATTTGTTTTGAGATGATCAACTATTGAAGTAACGAAAAAGAAGAGATGGCAATTTCGCCGTACTGGTCTGTATACTTATAACGCATGACATATTTGACTAATAATACATGTAGTAAATAGAGGATCTTACTTGAGTGTTTATTCGATATCATTTTTATGAAACGAGTTGACTAAAAAGCATATGACACGAGCCTTGGCGAGTATCATATGGTTGTAGTCAACGAGTCTCATAAAAATGATATGGAATAAACACGAATGTAATATTCTATTTATTGGAGTAACGAAAGAGAAGAGATGACAATTTCGCCGTACTGGTCTGTATACTTATAACGCATGACATATTTGACTAATAATAGTAAATAAACATTCGATATAATAGGTCTATAAAGTGTTTTACTCTGAGTAGATTTCATTCAATAAGTATATCCGAAGTGAAGATGAACATCGGACTATTTTCTCAGAATGTGGACATTAATTCCAATGTAGATATAGATTACAGGTTAATCGATTAATCTAATGATTTTGGAATATTATTAATAATAAGTTGGTTATGAAGTATATTCATGTAATGCATTTACTACTAAAACGATACTGTGTGAGCAAAGTACTCCGTTATGCTACGTTTTAAACCTATCCACAAGGAAACAATCTTAGGAAAATGGCATATATCTATTATCTAGACAGAAAGAACGTGTCGTGTTCATTGCTTTGAAAACATTGGAGAAAATGAAGCATTTGCTCGTGACGAGCAAGTGCTCCATTTCTCACTCTTTTCAATTGTCGTTAGTAACAGTGGCGCTAAAGGAACTTCCAGGGAGCGAAAGGTTAGATATTGGGCGCGATATCAGTCCGAAACATGGAAAACTTGTAGACCCATACCAGCCGCTTTTTCTCCGATGCAGCGTGTGATCAGACTATACACCAATGGTATATTTCCTCAACCACGCCTAACAGCTGGAAATTTGAAATCACGATCAGATGTTTTTTCAACACGGGAACTGTTTAGGGTATACGCTGTTTGACATGTCTTAACACTTTCCTCCAAAGAAAGGCATTTTAGCGCATCTGTTACTGATAACTATTGAAAAGATTGTTGGAAATGGAGCACTTGCTCTTCACTACAATGATTTCAATACAAATCGAAAATGGCATTTTTACTTATGACTGGATTTTCATATTTTTCAACAGATTCTTTCTTTGTGGATAAGTCTTAAAGGAATACTAGCGCATTCAATTGTTTTAGAAAAACTAAATTCATTGTATACTAAATCAGATAAGTAATAAGGCCAGACTATTTAATTATGAAAATTAAATAACCAACATTTTAACTCAAAATGTATTCCTAACATTTTTGGGAAGGAATTAAAAAAAAAGTACATATTCTGCACCGAACCCACATCTAGAAACCTCAAGTCAGATTCTATACCCGTTTCCGAAATATTGACATACTCTGTTATCTGCCAACTGTATGAGTATTGTATATTTACATGTAGTTGCTAACACATGTGAGAGGTACTTTTGTTGATTTTGTGACAGTTTCATCATGACAGAATACCGTGAAATGATT
>JAULCE010112653.1:0-12411 GCA_032359355.1 Macoma nasuta | reverse complement strand
CCTACACTATATTTAGATTGTGACGTCATTGTTCTATTTTTAGCTTACTAAACATAATCTCAAAGACAAAGTATTTCGTAAAGTCAATGGTTTTGAAGAGATTATGGGAAATAGAGCATTTGCTCCAGAGGAGCAAATGCTCTATTTCTCTTAATCTCTTCAAACTTCAGCCACAATAGATACGCAATAATGCGTCTCTAGGAGGAAATGAGTTAATTAATCAATAATTTTTCCAACAGACTTTTAAATAATTCCCCCAAACAATACGTTGTGACCATTCATTAGAATCGTCTTTTCAAGATGATTCTAATGAATGGCCACAACAGAGTTTTGGGAGGATATAAAGGTTTAAGTATTTTGTATGTACAACTTATCTGTAGTCCTGAGACATTGATGGAAATAGAGGATCTTACATCAGTGTTTATTCCATATCATTTTTATGAAACGAATTGACTAAAAACTATATGACACGAGCCTTGGTGAGTGTCATATGGTTTTAGCAACGACTTTCATAAAAATGATATGGAATAAACACGAATGTAAGATTATATTTATCACATAAAGAGGAATTTTCAAAAAATTCACAGTTATACACACTAGACAAAACTCCTTATAGGTTTTTGCCCTAAAAAGCGGGAATAAGAATGCAACGTCATAACAACGTCCTGAATACAAAGATGTCATACGCAACATCAACAGATGGTACCTCGCAAGGCGTTTGAGCATGTTTTATTTATGTAACTAGTTACATATGTCATTTATGTCACTGCTTTATGTCACTCCCAGAAGCCAATTTATGTGATAAGATAGTTTCTGTGTTTTCCCACTAAATTGTGTTTAGGTCAAGGCGTTTCTGATCTGGCAACAAGACAGTATTTAGCCTGGGGGAAGTATATTTGAGAAAAATAATTTACATACAACTTTGAGAATATAGATGCATGCTTTATTAGCTATAAACTTTGATAACATTCATAACATTATACTTATAATGCTTTAATATATGTTAATTGTGATATAGAAAAGGTCGTCATACACCATTTACAATAACAGCAGTGTCTGGTTCTTCACTATTTGCAGTTTTTGATTAGAATCTACAGAAATAATTTTTTTGATTTGAAGAGGGGTATAGATCTGACATAATATCACTAGACTGGTGAGTTGTCTGGGTTTGCACCTATTACAATGCCCTAGGCACATTTCCAAAGTAAATGTTAAGTTCAAGCATTGATTAAATTTATTAGGGACCTCCGTTGCTAAGTGGTTATGGTCATTAACATGTAATCACTTGTTTCTCAGTATTGTAGGATTAACAAGCAGGGTTTTATGTTATATTATTTTCTGAATTCAGGCATTACATGGGATGTTACAGTATTACCTAAGACACTTCAAACTAATTGACTGCTTGAAGCCATGGCTGTATTAGAAAATAACATAATGAACTTGACTTCACAAATATGACTTTTTTTTAGCCAGTAAGGTCCAAAACCTTAGTAGTCAGAATCTTTGTTCAGAAGAAATAAATGTGTTCAGTTAATTGCTGATTTCCAAATGCATGTAAAGAATGGCATGTTTGGGTATTATTGTGATATATTCAGCACTTAAATGATACAATATTAAACATATGTTTTGATTTTGATTGCTAGGCGCTTGAAATTTATTGAAAATATTCAAATATAGCACACTCACTAGAGTTGTCTTGTCTGAACCTTTTTTTTTCATGTTTGAAACACCCCTAAATTTATATAAATGGGAGATTATAGTACAAATGTGTTTGATGCTGGCGGTGGATTGCCTAAACATCAGCTTGCGCCATAACCCTTAACTCCAGATGCACATTTGATGCCTCTGTATCAGATGACTTTTAAAAACATTGTGAGAAATGAAGAATTGCTCATGATTGAAGTAAATGCTTCATTTCTCACAACATTTTCAAAACCGATCAAAAGTTAATATGTTCTTGCTCTTAAATATCCATCCTTTTCATTAGATTCTTTCCTTGTGCATAAGTCCAAAAGAGGCAAATGGCACAAAGGGTTAATGCAGTATAGGCCTATGTATGGGATGTCACAGCTGTAACATGCTTGAAGTCACAAAATGACAGAAATACTGTTGAAGGGTGAATCCAAAACACAGAAATAATCAAACATGAACTTTTTCCAGAAGCATTATATAATAGAATCTTTGTATTCACATTCTCAGACCCGAGACCCAAGAACAGTTCTCAGCTTCTTTCAGAATGGTGGTAGCTTGGAGCTGTTCTTGAGTCTCGAGTCAAAGAATGTCACACCTTGTTAGTGAATTCCAAATTCAACTGGACGTAGTATAATTAAAACTCTTTTTCCAATATGTTCATTTTTGTTTGACTATCCAATTATTTTAGTATACTAATATGCATATTCAGCAGGTTGCGAAATAACTCAAGTTATATTAATTTCCAGGAGAAGACCACTGTTCTAGGAACCATCTCTCCGTCCCGTGATCTGCTGGCAGAGTTGGTCGGGTACCAGCGTCTGCCTGAGGACCAGCTGCGGAAGGTGAAGCAGCTAAAGGACCTGCTGGAGGGTGTGCTGATGCTGGACCCGGCCAAGCGCATTTCCATAAACGCTGCCCTCGCCCACCCCTTCATACAGGAGAAGATATAGAGAAGGGTGATAACTCTGTGTTACTGTTCATACTGGACACTGGTATGACACATGTTTGGATTATCTGTGAGGGATTAGCCAGGATCTGGTTAAATGTCAAGTGATTATATAGTAAGATGATCAGATATATGGCCATTCTGAAAATAAAGTGCTGTTGAGCTTGAAAAGATATTATTCATAGATGTTGGATTGTTATTTATAAATTACTTTTTGTATGTTCAAAAGTATAAGTAATATTTTTCGACTTCTTTGGGTATGGTTAGAAAGAAATCAAAACTGATTTTTACATGACATACACTTTGAAAAATGTTTTTCATGTAAATAATGTTATCAAATGTATGTGAAATTCTTGTCACAGTGAAAGTTTTGTGACAAAGTCATACATTATTTATTTGTCTGCATATGATTGACTGCTCAATTGGAACTGTTCAAAGTATGAGAATAACTATAAAATAGTTTTGAGCTTGTTTCTTCCATACCTCTGCTACAGTAAAATCTCTATTATGACCACTGAACTGAAGACATATATGCAGCGTTTCAGACAGGTGGCAACTTGGTGCAGATGAAAAGTAATACAGAAAGCTCCCATGTCTGCATTACGTTTGAGCTGCATTAACCCTGCTACTTTTCTTAGGTGATATCCATGCTTCTTCATTGAATGATCACATTAGAGAGATATTACTGTATGTCCAAATTAATTTGCAGCCATTGTGAACAGTGGTGGTCATTGCCTATACTAGACACCACCTCTCTGGGGTGATTATTTATGATAAGGGACTACACTGTTTGTCACAGCATTTATTATTGATTTGGAATCATTTTAATACCAATTTTTTTTAAATTATTGAACTAATTTCAGATAAGTATAGTATGTTGTGTGCCATAGAGGCTTAGGGAGTTTGTTATATTGATTTGAAAGGCTCTTCGAGTTTGATGTGTTATTTTGAAAGGTGGCTCTCTTCCAGATGTCTGACAAAGCTTGGATATTGTAAAGTGGCCAGGTCAGAAGAGATATACATTATCAAGAGAACTCTGATGCCAAATACTCTGTGCTAAGATAAGTGGCACAAAATCATGAAGTTGTGATGATAGTCTATCCCATTTATCCCTTGATACTGTTTATTCCATTTATCCCTTAATTATACAGAGTAAACTTTGGCCTTTGTGGCTGAGTGGTTATGGTTTTCCACTTGCAATCATTCTACTGAGGGATTGATCCTGGCTAGAATTAAAACACTTTATGTGAGACAGCTTTCCAGCTTGCTTGTGGTAGTTCAGTGGTTCTACCCAGTTGTCTGTGCAACTTGCTCCACTAGTAATTCGACGGTTTTACGAAATTACTTAAATACTGTCAAATCGATGTTAATCAGTAGTTGATTTATTTTTTTGTTTTAATTTTGAATGAATCAGATTCTTACTTTTTGATCTGTTACTTCTAGAAAACGGATGCTAGAACATACATAAGTGAACCCAAAAGTCCAAGGGTTATAAAAACGTTCTCTCACTGTCCATTTGTCATGTGGATCTGTGTTATTATACAAACTGATATTTGCATGTTTTGCTCTTTTTCCTACATTTCAAGACAAATAGATTGTTAGACTTTTTTTTATATGGAATGGCATAGTAATTTCCTAATGGTGTTTGTAGGATAATTTGGATTTATGAATGGAATTTTAGATCAAGGTCTAAAAATGATAGTATCCGGATTAAAATAATTGGAGGGCGTTATTGTTATAGAATATGCAGTACTGTTACACATGTCATTACCATAAGTTTAAATTTGAAATGATTTCATTATGTTAAATGGCAAAATGCAGTCATTCTTTATGTTCTGTTTTGTGATTTTTTGCACATGTTAGTGTTATAGAATTGCTTCAGTAAATCCATGTAATATTTGATAATACATAAGTCGTTCCTTGAAAAAATCAATTTTCTCCAACCTATTCTACTTAGACTTCAACTTGAAACCCAATAATAATCTCTAACCCTTTTGTATGATGCCCAGCTTCTACCGTTCAGATAGAAGCTGGGCGGCAATCAAAACTGCAAGAGAATATTCTTGAGTTTCGGGACCATGAATGTGTTGGTGAAGACAAAGCCAGATTATTTTTATTGGGAACACATTTACCATTAGCAAATTAAATAGAAATCAAAATTAATGTAGTGTAGAGACAGTACCCAAGCAAATGTAGAAAAGGTACATTTAAAGGTTGATGACAAACTTTATTTCATATGTTCACCTGTCCTTTAGTATTTTTCTGAGAGGAAAATAATCCTAATTTTAGCAACATCATAATTTTTGGCAGCATTAAATGTTTCCTAAGAGAATGACCATATAGTCAATACCTTAATATTTTTTAAAAGTATTACACATTCTGTAATTCTCTTTTTCCCATGGGTATACGTGTGACATTTGGAAATGTGTTATTTTATGTACCCTGTCATCTTGATTTTGTAATATTTTGATATATTTTGCTTTATTTATATAGGCAAAGGTGGAGCAGAGTTGTTAAACCTTGAGCCAGTGATGTCTATATATGAGTGGTAATTTATTTTCTATATCCATAAAGTATTGTACCATCTATATACAAATGTTACATGCAGATGACCAAAGGAATAAGACCATTTTATCTTTGAGTGAATTTTGCACTGTATTTTAAATTTACTGTGCATTTTTACATGAAAAAAAAGAAGATAAAAATAAGAGACACCCGAAACTGTCAGAATATAAATTTACTGTAAGTATGGCATCATTTTCCATTCCAATTTATTCTCAGTATTTTGAAACCAATTTGCAACTATCTGTATATCAGCTTTCTTATTAAATATTTCTTCTACCGAAGCTCCTCAGTAACTTGCGACAGTTGAAAACATTGTATGCTCCATTTCTACATTGTTTTCAATACAGATCAAAAGTGGCATTTTCCTTTGGCCTAGATTTTTAAAATTTTCATAAGATCGTTTCTTTTTGGAAAAGTCTAAATTTAGCTTGTGGAAGAAATTGTTAAGCTAGACAAGTGCCATGGTCCAATATGGCACTTTGCTTTTTATTGAGACCGGTGCTATACTGTAATAGTTTTGCATTTTATTTCAATTTTATCAGCTGATTTGGATAAATAATTCCCTCTTTCAGATAATGATAAACATTGATTAGTCAAAGGAATGACATATAGAAAATGGTGTATATTAATCAGTGATCATATAATTTTGAGGCTCGGAATTATATTTTGCTGTATATTTTTCATAGACATATCTTCAATCATGTTAAAATGAACATGAACATGCATTTATCTCATTTATGCCCAGGACCTTATACAAAATGTGACAGAAGGATAACACAGACTCAACTCTGCATGTTATTCTATGCATATTTCACTATAACTAAACTTTCACAATGAAGAAACTGTGGTATGCGAAGAAAATCATCAGATGGTGATACCTAAAAAGTTTGGGCATATGATAGTTAAATGTGAAACATTTTGTTTGAATGGGTTCATATTTTAGTCATCTTTTCAGTTCTCGGTGAAAGCATTAATCTGATATATTTCTTCAGTTGAAGCTTCATGATGTTCATATGCTTGTGTTTCAATGCGTCTTTGTAATGTCAGTTTAGAAAAATAAAGTGTCATTACGTATTTTATTTCTTTTTCACACCCTTGGATGAGTTGTCGAAAGGAAGTGAAAGAATGGCCATATCCTCGTTGCCGAACAGGATCACAACATAACGCAGCAACACAGATGAAAAGAGCTCACGTAAATCACGAAGGCAAATGTACTGTGACTTAAGGATGTGGCAAAATTGTCTGATTAGAATCTTGAATGGTTCATCATTATATCGCCCTGTTTAGATATGTGGGCAAAATATAATGCTGGATGCAGTGAGTTGAGGTGGATAATTATGTCTTAAGAAATTCAAACAGCTATCTTTACCAAAATGAAACAATTGAGACTCAAAGAGAAATGCTCTTAAATTCAGACTTAGACTTCATATATTACAAATACAGGAATTTGAAATACATTCTTGTACAGATTGCAATTGGACTAGCATTCATGCATTATGGAACGTGTGAATACAGGCAGATATTGTGCTGTTAAGTTCGAAAAAATCAATACACACGTTTAACCCTTTCAATGGTGAATATTAATTTTAGAATACCTCACTAAAAATAATAGTAACTGTATACTTTGTCCTGACATATTCTTTATGCAGAAAGTGAAGACCTTGATCATAGGGCTCTTTCTTGAGTCATCAGATCCGGTCTAAACTGTTTCTAAGGCCAATATACGCATTACCCATTACTGTTTGAAAGAGTTAAATGTTGTATTTGACAAATATTTGCCTTAAAATGACAAGTGAGCTTCTTCAAAACTTAACTGCATAAAGTTGGACAACTAAGACAGCTCACAACATTAACCTCAAGCACTTGGAGTGTATACATTTTAGGTGCTTCAGTTCTTAAAGGGCTGTTAATCATCAGAGAATCAGTCGATTTCAGATGCTTTTGAAAAATGATTGTTTTATCTCTTGGATGTACTACTAGTGCTTATAGTTAATGTCGAGACGTTAGTTGTTACCACCTTCGCGTGTTTTCTGTTTAGTTTTGTTTTAATTGTATGATGAGAGACGTGTTCCAGCAATGATGAGGTCTGTGCTTTTATTACTTTATTTCTTGCATACTTTAAATTTAGTCGTGAACAAGGAAACGTGTGTTTCCCAATTACGTAGTATACAGCAACTAAGATGGAATTACTACACTGTTTGCATTTGTGGTACATAATTTAATTACTTTAATCTCCGATACTATATCATGGACTTGTTCATTATATTATCTAAATCAAATGATCTTTTAAAGTGAAATGGCCTCTCAAGAATTATAAATTGCAATAACATTTCTTGTTTTGCATATGCCTTTCTATTTGAATGCAAAAAGCCCTTTAGATCTTAAATAGCTTCCATTCTACATTCCATTCAAGTATTGCACAGTTGTGATTATAATGATTCAGTAAAAAGGACAGAAACATACATGTTGAAAAAGCTAAAAGGGGCTGCTGTTTCCTATCATTAACCATAAGTATGTGTTCTACCAGGATTTGCATCTATTTTCAGGTTCATGGAGCAGACAAAGAATCAAGAAACCAGGTTGTTATGAATGACTATGAAGACTAACTCCACCCAACTCAATTGTTTTATATAATGAGTTATTTTATTTTAAATAATGAGGTTTCAATTTTAATCGCCCAGTTTAGCCCTTTTTTATTTGCCATCCTGGTGTATGTTCATTGTGGACTGTTAAATATAATTGACCCTGCAGGGTATAAAAGTTTCACCAATGAAATTCTAGAACTTCCCAAGCATAGCTAGAAACTAGGGGGTATGTATTGTGTCAGGTTAGTTCTGTGACAAAGATCACCACATGATTCCATATTCGTGAAAAGAAGCTATGCATTTAAATGATAATACGTAGCAAAGTGTATTGAAATATCAGTGTAGTGTAGTTTACGTCTGTTCCTGTTTTCCTTAAACAGGACATGGGCAAGCATAGTTGACCAAGATCAGGTGGTCTGCATGGGTTCTGATAATCGTTTTTTGTTTATTCAATCAGTGAATCAAACATGCACCTCTGATATTGACAGGGCCTCGCTTGAAATGCTTGGCTGATCACGTGCCCCATGCGTCTACCGTTACATCACCATTTGTAGACGAGGTAATCTTCCATTACACAATCCAATAGTTCCTCCACAAATTGTTAACGTGTTATACCGTTATGTAAACTATACAGCAGTAACATATAGCTCCATCACCCACAAACTGCAGCAATTTGGTGAAGATTAGGACTCATTCAGAACCGAAATAACATTTCTCCAAAGAAAGAATGTTATGGCCTTTTCAAAGTTAAAAGGTGTTTTAGTTGAAACTTTAACGACATATTGGAGGTACCTCTGTCATGTCTGGTTTGGTATGTCATACATGCATTCAAGTGCCGTGCGGTGAAGGTTGTTGCAAGTTCTACTATTTTAATCGGTACATCAAAGTTTCATTGTATGATATATTTGCTTTTATATAGGATCAAGTTGACTTTAATTTTGCAACATTTTTAGACTGGTGCAATTCTTTTTCAGGTATGTAACCGATTTTAATTGTCTTCGCATCCAGCCACCTGCTTTTAATTTTATGAACTGATACAGAATGACAGTACTCTGACACGGATACAATACTGAATTCAGTTTTATAAATATCGAGCTGGAAGCAATGTAAATATGTGAAATGACCATCTTTATAGACGACCTGAAGTTTCAACACCATGGATACATATTCAAATCACAGCCTTCGGATATAATAATTGATAACATTCCACAATAAGTCTTCGGCCAATCTGTGGAATATAAGCGGTTATCCTTAAAGTCGGACTTACTGAGATTGACATGTACTATTGTCCCCAATAGCTAGACAAAACGTGTACATTTTTATCGGACTGCTCCTAGTGGAGTAATCTCGTCGGGGTCTACATGATTTGCGGATTTCCAGCTGGCCAGAGACCGCATTGCAAAAAACGAAAAACTGAATTTTTATGAATACATATGTTATTTGATTATGCATCGGATTGTCTTTATAAATCTGTTACAGACTTGATGTCTGACTTAAGTTGTCATTTTCTCCTCCTAGGGTAGTATGTTTTATAGGCCCGAACGGACGTATTGTGTTATACCGAGAGGCGTCTGTCCTGTTAGCGAATTCCCTTTTCGTACCATAACTCCAACATGCTTTGACCAATGTTCGATAGATTTTTCACAGTTCCCAACCATGACATGAAGGTGTTACGCGCACATAACCCAGAGTCAAACCTTTTAGATCATTTTAAGTGGTTGATACTAAATTGGGTACATTTTTAGCTCACCTGAGTATGCTCAGGTGAGGTATTGTGATCGGTCTCCGTTCGTCGTCCGTCGTATGTCTTACGTCGTATGTTCACTTTTTCAAAAATCTTCTTCTCCAAAACTATTTGTCAAATTTCAAAATAATTTAATAGAAATTATTCTTTGGTGGACCTCTAACAAAGTTGTTCAAAGAATTGTGATATGTCAAAAACATGGCCACCAGGGGCGTGGCCAGTTTTCCTTATATGGCTCTATAGAAAACTTTGAAAATCTTCTTCTCTAAAACTGCTGGTCCAATTTCAAAATAATTTCACAGAAATGATCTTTGGGTGGACTCTACCAAAGTTGGTAAAATAATTTTGATGTGTCAAAAAACATGGCCACCAGGGGCGGGGCCAGTTTTCCTCATATGGCTATATAGAAAACTTTGAAAATCTCCAAAACTACTGGTCCTTTTTCAAATTAATTTCACAGAAATGATCCTTGAGTAGACCTCTACCAAAGTTGTGTTATGAATAATGGTATCTCAAAAAACATGGTCGCCAGGGGCGGGGCCAGATTTCGTTATACACCTATATCAGGTGAGTTATAAAGGACCATTATGGTCCCCTTGTTTGTTTAAATAGAAATAACATTACAGAATAATGGCATGGACATTCCCAGATATGTCAGTGTGTGCGTGGGGTGGGGATGGGGGTATGGGTTGTTTTGGGGGAGACATCTGTTTTCTATGAAAACAACCCACTAGTTTATTATATTATCATCTTGAAAACGCAGCTGAAACACATAAGTTACTTCTCACATTTGTAAACAACTAAATATTTCTATTCAATTCAGTTTTAATGCGCTGCATGCAGAAAAAGGCGTTTATCAGTCTTTCGGTAAAAAAGTGTAGACCCCAATCAGAGCCTTTTAGATAGGACCTCGGATCTAAATATTTAGTTTTCCATCAAGTCTTTAAATCTGGTTGGAAATTATTTGAAGATAAATTTTTTGTTTGGAAAACATTTTGAGTTAAAACTTTGGTTAATTTATATTCATAGGGAAGCTGATTAGTCTAATTATATGCCCCCACAAAGTGGAGGCATATAGAGTTGCCCTTGTCCGTATATACGTACGTCCGTCCGTCCGTCCGTACGTCCCGACGGTTTTGTATGATCTAATTCTTGCAATGTAGTTGTCCAATTCTCAGTAAACTTTACACACATGTTTGTGACCATAATATCTTGATCCAGTTCGACAGCCATGTAAATTGCTTTAGTCATTTCGGAGTTACGGCCATTTTTGCGAAAACGGCATTTTTGACAAAGCGGAAGAGGAGGCATCTGCTGTGGCCTAAGGACACATTTTCTAGTTATGATAATTCGGCATACAGTGAGTTCTTTTTCAAGATTTTTACATGGGCGAGCATCTTTAAGTCGACATTGCAAAAACGGGAGTCCCAGATCAGACGCCGCCTTAGAAGTTGGAAAGAAATTAACGCCGCTGTGCGATTAAAAAAACCTCACAAAACATGTACAGTGATGTCTCTAATCCGGACACGTTGGTTGCCTAGAAATATCCCGGATAAACGAGATAATCGGTTTAACGAATAAAAAAATACATTTTGGGGGAAAAAAATAAACATCAATTTGAAAACTTCTGCTTTTGAAGGTGAATTTCTAGTGATTTCAGTATTTCAAACAGTGCAGAAACTGACTAGAGGGCTCATACAGGAGCCCTCTAATCTGGATGTTCAGTTTGCAAATGAAATATACACCAACAAATAATATTTCCGGATAGCGAGGTTACCTGTTTAACTGATTATGTCGCTGTATTGATCGACATATTTGAACAGTTTCAGAAATATGACGTCAGATCAGACTCACATTTGTTTGGAAAGAAAACAAGACGAATATTATTGACATCGATCAGTGTATTACCTATGGAGATGCCATTAGGATTCTGCTAAATCTACCACATATTGATAAAAATAAACTTGGGAATTAATTGATCAGCATATAATATTGTGCATCTGGGTATTTTAATCCAACTGCAATAACATTTAAGGAGTTATGGGTCTTGATGTTTCAAGTGGCGATTTTGACAAAGTGGAAGTGGGGGCATCTGTCTCATGGACACTGTTCTAGTTTCAGTAGCCGTTAATTCATTCCCTCCTAAAGACGCATAATTGCGTATCTGTTGTGGTTGAGATTTGAAGAGATTATGAGAAATAGAGCATTTGCTCCTGCTCTATTTCCAATAATCTCTTCAAAACCATTGACATTAAGCAATACTTTGTCTTTGAGATTATATTTCGTAAGCTAAAAGTAGAACAATGACGCCACAATCTAAATATAGTGTAGGGGATAATGAGTTAAACATTGTTATTGAGTGCTTGTTTGAACCACCAGGTTCTGACCAATACCGATTTAAGCCGAGTTCATATTATACAGGGGGGTCAATGTATTCGGTTCCTGCAAAAACATAAGTGAGAAAAATGTTCATGCAGAAAAAGATGGCGGACTTTTAGTCGCGTGGTGACAATTTTTGACAGAAATCGGGCATGTGAATAGACTTATCTTATTTTCTCATTGTTTTTAGATGTCCTATCAGGTGAAGATAAGAATTCTCGTCATTCATGTTTTTATTTCAGCTTCATAGGTGCTAAACTTAGCCTATTTGATGAAACATTGTGAGCGACGTTACGTGTTTACAAAACGCCCGAATTCGAGTATTCATTTGCACTATCTGGCCATGTGGGGCCTTTTTTGGCTTGGAATTATTGAAATATTCGTTCAAAATATTTATTTTGTTGATTTATGTGCCGTTTACTTACCGTATGTTGGCCATACGCACGAAAAAGTAAGGTTCACGCACAATTCAGTTCCTGCAGAGAGGTTTACGCACGTTT
>JAULCE010112542.1:0-12418 GCA_032359355.1 Macoma nasuta | reverse complement strand
GACACAATTTTAGTGCAGTGGCAATACAATTAAATGAGATATCCAAGGTTGAAATTTTGAGTTTGAGCACGATCTCGACTCGAGTCGCTTTGTGAAAGCCGTGCCTGTGACTTATGTGATTGTTGGGCTTAGAGCATTTAGACTTAATGATAATTATGATAGACACCTACGTATTGATGTTCGAAAAACAAACTTACAGTGCACGATGTACATACGTAAGAACGAAATTGATGAAAATAAAACTTTGCTGAAAGAAAGACAAATGCCAAGTTTGAACAGTTTTGAAAACGTTGTAGGAAAGTTAGCATTTACTTGCAACAAGAAAACGCTCATTTTCGAATGTTTTTTACAAATAATCTGCTTAGCATTTTCCTCAACAAAACTTTTTTTTCATCTTAGACTCTTTCCTTTTGTATCAGTCTAAACATAGTTTGTGGAGGAAATGGTTAAGATGCGCCTAAATGTGGTAAATGCACTTCTATGTGGTAGAGGGTAAGTGCATAACTGACATTGTAGACTCAAGTACGTTCAACACTTCCTTTCAGTCTTGTGGGCCGTCCAAGTTTAACCATTTCCTCATCAAGCTAATTTAGACTAATCCACAAGGAAAGCATCTGATGAAAAATATAAATCTAGGTAAAAGAAAAAATGCATTATTGAATATATTGTATGTTACGTTTTCAATACCGGTAGTCATCAGTTATTGAGGCACTAAAAGTGCTTTTCAATACCGGGGTAACGATTTCAAGTTACCCCCCTTTCAGGTTACCCCCCGGTAGCTTGAAATCATGTTCAGATTACCGGGGGGTATTTTGTTCAAACTAACTGGAATTTAAACTTTGCACATCATGTTTAATTGATAAAAATAAATAAGCTGATAATTTTTTCTAAGAAGGTATGATAATCCGAATAATGAATACATGGTATGTCGTTGATGATTGTATTTAAGTATGTGGCAGTTAAAACGATTCAGTTTTGTTTTATCTGGGTCTGCATTGGACGTACTATTTAACTTATGAATATAAGTATTTGTTATTTAGCTAGATCAATACAACAAGGTTTGTTGGAGGTTATTGTTGCAAGGCTCGCAAACTATTCAGGGGGATAATCTGAACTTGGAGGGGGTAATATGAGATCAAGTTCAGATTACCCCCGGGGTAACTTGAAATCGATTTCAAATTACCGGGGGAAACTTGAACATATGGGTAACTTGACCTCTTTCCACCGGAATTAACTTGTCAGTTGGTTGGTCGATTTCTCGGTCGATTGATCGGTTGGTCAGTCGGTCCGAAAAAAGCTTGTTGCGCAAACTCCTTATACTGTTTTGAAGGGATTTCAATGAAACCTCATACACATTATCACCACCAATTGTACAAGACTTCCTTTTTACCCGGTTCAGATTTGCCGTTGCAGAGTTATGGCAACTGAAGATGACCAATATGTTCCAAAAAAGTTTGTAGATCGAACTTCTTCTACAGTTTGAAAGGAATTTCAATGACTCTTTATAAACATGGTCACCATAAAAAGTACTTGTGCAAGACGTGCGTATCAAGTGTACTTGTGCAAGACGTACTTATCAAGTATACTTGTGCAAGACCTACTTATCAAGTGTACTTGTGCAAGACGTGCGTATCAAGTGTACTTGAGCAAGACGTACTTATCAAGTGTACTTGTGCAAGACGTACATTTTGCCTGGGTCGGATTTGCTATTGCAGAGTTATGGCCCTTGGACTGTTGCTGAAATGTGAAGATGTTCTCATGTAACAAGGCTTTATTAAATTTTAATGTGATCTTTAGGGGTATTTTTGTCTCATTCAGTGACTGTTCTAGTTACTATTATGAGAGCAGTGAAGCATTCGTTTGCTTGTATGGTGAACAACCATTTGTTGCCAACTGGGATTAACAGACTGTTATAGTCATAAGAAATTCAGCACCACTCATCCTAGAAGGTTGACAAATACTCGAATGTAATAGTTACCCATGGATAGGTGTTAAAAATCAACAAGCAATCTGTACGATGCACGTCATTTTAAGTGTCTCGTATCACTCAGGCGTGCACACCGCTGTCGTTCCTTTCTAAGCCATTGATACATATACGCAAACGCGCAGTTTGACTATTCGAAAACATGTTGGGACATGTAGCGCCTTCTCCATTTTACATCAGATTTTCAAAGCCATTCTATTTCTTATGACATACTTTCTTTGATCTAATCGCTGCCTTTCTTTCTTATGACATACTTTCATTGATCTAATCGCTGCCTTTCTTTCTTATCGTATACTTTCATTGTGAATAAGTCTAAACATAGCACACGGAGTGAACGATAAATAAACAGACACATACCTCCACGATGTTTACTCGCCGGCGCCATAACAGGAAATGACTTCAAAGTCCCGTAGTGGGACCTGTTGCAAAAATATTATATGAATGTACCTTTAGTTTTTACGTAACTGGTTGGGTGTATTGTGCCGGGAATGAATGTTGTTTGTTTAATACTTCGTCTGTTAAACTTAAATATATAAAGGGTTACCTTTTGTTTTTAACAACAGCCGATTGAACTAGTTTACTTAGTACATTGGCAATATCCACTTGAGTAATAAGATATGGTCGGAAGGGCATTGCTATTCATTCTGATAGGTCCGGAAAATGACTTAACTAAGGGATTTAACTTTTATTAAGTTTAAGATGAAAAATCAAAATGGCCATAATTGTACTTATAGGCGGTAACAATATTTTCTCTGTAACTTGTTTTATATTGACGACAAAACCGACCCGAAAGTACATTTAATTAGTAAAATAAATATGACAGTCACTCTGGTCAGTCTCGTCTTCATTTTCAAATTCAACGCCAAAAGTAAATTGGCGTCTGCATGGAGAATCGTCTAAAGTAATTATTCACATTTGATTACGCGCAATGTTTTCATGAGATTGTTATACAGAGTAAATTACTCTGTTGGTGAAATAGTCGTTTGTTCAAACTCTCGTCTGCCTTATCTTAATAGCATTGCCTGACGTTCGACAAAGTTGGTTAAACCATTGCTTGAGTGTCAAACAGCTTGAACCCGGATCGGATTCTGTTCTGGACCCTAGCTGTATAACAAATTGTCATCGTGCTTATGGTCAAGAACAGTGGGGTACGGTTAATCACAGCTAAGACAAGGTTCGTCATGTTGGTTCTCATTTTCTCTAATTTATCAAAAGTCGGAAAACAAGTTTTCAACGTTTCGTATTACTTTCACCAATATATCTTAATATAGTGTGAACATCATCATTATCGGTTAAGTAAGATGTTTCATTGGTTTTGGCAGATGACTTCGTGCGCAAACTTGATTTAGGGAACTGGCGTTCATTAGCATTACTTAAGCAAAGAATGAATCAATTGGAAATCATAATGCCATGACCAATGCTGAATATTTCTTGAATCTATGTGTTTTATTCGGTATAATTCTTTGTATCTCTTCTTAAACTACATGACAATTTGGCTACTTGGCACTTACGTGATGTTGGAAAAGGTCATCAAAGTTTGTCTTAACTCACGTAACTGCTATTTTAACAGATGGCACTTACATGTACTTGATTAGAGAAAACAATAGTCTTTATTATTTTTACTATGAATATTCATTGAATAGAAAGGGATTTTACCGACTAAGTGAACAGTTCGTTGTACATTTCACCACGCTTGCGTTAAATAGTTATTTTCCTTGTCTCTAAATCTCGCAATGTCTGTGGCAGACCGATTGAAAAAATGGAAATGAGGGTACGTCTATCGGAATCGAGATAGCCAGATCTGATAACTTGCTGACGGTTTAAAAGTTAGACTGTCTCGGCGCTACTGACTGGAATTTTAGCAGAGATTGTTATCAAGTAATTATTTCACTGCTGATATAGAAGGCTTGTCTCGCTTAAAAATGCCCTAAATGCCATTTTTACAAATTGCCACTTACGTGGCTTGTAAACCCTTTACTCCAAACAAGGGCCTGCGTTTCTGTAACAGATGCCTTTTGAAAAAAATGCAAGAAATGAAGGATTTGATGGTACTCGCACATAGAAAATTGCTTCAATTCTCACAATGATTTTAAAACCATTAAAAAGTGAATTTATCGTTGCACTAAGATATCCATCATTTGTATAAGATTATGTTATTGTGATTTATAAAAAAAACCATGTGAAGCAAAGGGTTAAACAAGGCCGTTATATTTCTTAAACAAAACATCGAAAATACTTGCTAAATCTTGATTTGCCATGTCAGTTAACTTTCGGAACAAATGATTATTGTTGTCAACACATTCATGATTAATATTTGGCTAGACGTTATAAGGTTATAAAAACGAGTTTATTTGACACAAAGGGCATGTAAGGTGGTACTTTGGGATGATTATTTTCACATCTACCGCCGATATGAATAAAACATATCACAACATTTAAAACTGATTATGAACTTTTACATATCAGGAATGATGAATAAATTGTATAACTAGGTGTTTATTTAATAAAACATACATCGGTACCATTACTGTTGATAATCAAAGTACAAAAAAATCCGCTCTATTTATCTTATTGTATACAATTACCAGTTAGGGATGTAAGATGGATACTCTCGTGTTCTTCATATACACGAATGCAACCAATTGAAATTGAGTTATACATTATGTAGCATCAAGTATGTATGGCCCTTGCTATCTTACTCATCGCTAGACATCTCAATTGCCGAGACATTTTCGTGACAGAACCTATGAATGAAAATGAGGACATCGGTCGATTGGAAATAAGATAGCCAGACCCTATTACTTGATGGTTAAAATCCTTAGCCCTTATCCTGCCAATCGCGATCACAACAATATCACCGACCAGCTTGGATCAAGATCAGACGCCGAGGTAACTTGATCCGGATCCAGGCTGTTTGACACACTGACAACATTTCCACCAATTTTTTAGCTATTCGGAGTCTAGACGAGAATAACAGCAGACGATAATTTTTGCTGCAGGATAAAGATTAACCTGTGATGTCACAACAATGTCGTAAAGACGCTTTTAGGTTTATCCCAGACAATGTCACTCCAAGTTGATATAATTATTACATTTATTATTAGTAGTTGGTTTATCTTAAGGGCGTTTGCGGCAGTAAGGGTGATCTTTTTTTTAAATGATAAATTTTGTTTAAACTTTGTAGTTTGAAAGACCATGCAAAATCTTGTTGAAATAGGAAATCAAAAAAGGGGTCACCGATATCTTTAAGATTTTATTGACTCTTTTATAGTGACCAAATTCACATTTTCTACGGTTTAGAATCATATAGAGCCATTAACCATTACACTCATAGTTATCATTAATTAAATGCAATGTTAAAAATGCATATGCATTTTTAACATTGCATTTAATTAATCAAGTAACAAGTAACAAATGTGTATACAGAATATTTAAAACAATTTAAACATGTTTAAAATACTCGTACACCGGTGAACTCCAACTCTCGCGAGACCCGAGATTTGTAACTGCCGCACACGCCTTTAACTCTTGCTGCGCCAACGTCACATAAATGCTAGATTCCGGTCCCAGCTGAGTCATCAAATTTTAAAGGCGGAAATTTACCCCGATTTGATTTTTTGCAAACAAACATTACAGCTCTATGATAGATGCTTCAAAAAGCTGAACGTTAATTTGTTGATGTCTGCTCTTCAATTCAATAACATATTTCATCTTAAAATAATTTCAACCGACTATTTTAAAGTTGTTACCAAATGGGTTAAAACGTAAAAACCTTGTAACTCCAGATATGCAAGTTTTAATTGGTATCTTGATAGAAATAGTGGAAACACTAAATCAATACGACACGTTTGCCGTTTGTTAAATTATAAGTACTGATTGACAAGGAAGTGTGAAATGCAAATTCATATCAACAGCATTAATCATCATAGTTTAGGCAAATAATTTGGTGTTTTCACTGACTGCGTGTCTAACATATTATTGAGAAACTAGTCCAACTTTGCGGAACTATTGAACCCTTCCTCCATTTAGGCGCCTTTTAGCGCTTCTGTAAATGATGGCTATCGACAACATTGTAGGGAATGAAGCATTTGCTTGTAACGAGCAAATGTTCAATTTCCTACAATGTTTTCAATACAATTCAAAATTGGCATTTTCCTGTTGCCTATATTTTTATATTTTATCTCAGATGCTTTCCTTGCGGACTAGACTGATACTAGCTTGTGTAGGAAAAGGTAAAATTAGAATGTTTTACCAGATGTTCGAATTAAATGCAAGTCTTTTAGTAACTCCAACTAATTAAATACTCTCTCTACTTCGCAACGTATCCACAATGCATCCACGGAGTCCTTTTGGGTTAAAATTTTCTAATAAACATACATATGACTTAATTATTTCATCGACCGAAGCGCCTTTTACCGTTGGTCTCTCTAATTGGTGGTGATATTAAAAGCATTCTAGGAAATGAAGCATTTGCTCGTAACCGAAACACACAGCAACAAAAACCCGGTGGACTTATTTTTATTTCCTTAATTTGGAGAAATAAGCCTTAAACTCTATTATATATACATATCACTAAATTCTGGATGCTTCAAAATTTTCATAAAAAAAAAGTTTCACATATTTGTATTATTTTCTAGTGTAAAAATGTATTTCTCAAAATTGTTCATGGTATTCTGTTCGATTGCTGCAACTTTGACCAACAATAATGTCTATTCATCGGGATATATTTTAATGTTGCAACTCAAATGCTGTAAATACAATTTGGACATTGAAGGAGTTTTTATTATCTTGTAGAAAAAAAACGTTTTCACACTTGCTGTAGAAAGGACCACAATAAAGAATGACCCATACTTGTTTTTAGATCTGGTGACCCTACATTATAATTTCATAATCTGATAGACTTACACGTCATTTTCTGTCAACACAACATTTGCATAGACATCTGGATTTTAACCAAACAATCATGAAACTGTGGCGATCGTCTTTAAATAGCTTGTGGGGAAGGTTATAGGGGTAACCGAGTTCGAGATAGAATGGGTCGACTGTAAATCAAAGCCAAAGTAATGAAAGTGGAAAGATTGTCTATCTATGTATTGATGGCTTAATGTTTATTGTTCATTAATTAAGTATTTATCTCAATTTCAGAAAATGATAGAATTTTGGACATAGCCTTATTGGACAATTTTGATGTCTGGTATGCATAAAAACATGTGTCACAAAGTTAATCTGGTTTCGTGAGTTTCATATATACGAAATATTAATTCGCAACATATTGTGTGTTTTATGTCAGTATAATTAAGTATTTAATACAGTGGACAAACTATTAGTTTTGACTCTGAAAGTGTTACTCAGACGAATTGCAAAAGGTATGAAAGAGTGACTATTTTCTTGTCAATTATGGAAATTTTATTTCTATGAGTGTTAAACAGTTCGGAACAAGATCAGACGCCGACTGACTCTGCCTCTGATCTGGTTCCAATTTGTGTGTACAGGTTACCGGTATCCATTGTCTAACTCTCTAGCTGGAAAATATGAACATCAGCTTGACGAGTTTCTCGGATCGCTGTTGAAACAGCAAATGTACTTTACACGGTTATATATTCCAGTTAACATAGTTAACGCACTTAATGCCTTTTTCGTACTTTCGATTTGTTTATGACAAATGTGATTCAATGTTCTTCCGGTAGAAACCTTCAATTAACATTCTTTTACCTGATTTATTCATTCACTAAATTGGTTCACCAACATATTGAGTAATACACACTGAGCCTTCAAAGTCAGACGGTACACATCTTCATCACACCGAATACCTCCTCAATTTATTTCATTTACAGACTAATGTATTCTCACTTAAGCCAATTACGTCATATGTGTTTTAGACTATGCAAGTATCTTTTTAGGTGATATTCTAGTATGAAGAAATACAAATACAACTTTTGATAACATTTTAAACACGGTGGGAATGTAGTTTTTCTCTGCAGGAACAATTGCTCAAATAAGAAAAAAACATCGAGTGGCATCTGCTACACGTGTGTTAACTGCTTCCTCCACAGAAGCGCATTTGAGCGCCGATGTTATTACTGGCAAGTGAAAACATTGTAGAAAATTTAGCATAATTTGCTTTTAATAAGCAAATGTTCCATTTCATACATGGATTTCAATACAGTTCAAAAATGGCATTTTAATTCGGTCTAGATTTATATGTTTTGGGTTAAAATACGTTTAGAACTATGTGATGAAGGGTTACAACAATACCTTATTTTCAAGCAGCTGCATATTGTAGAGACGGAATTGAAAACAGTGTTTTAGGTCATCAACGTTCAAAAAGTATTTATTGATTAAATGATGAAAACCACATTGTGCGCCTATTACTGTACAATCATTTTTCAGCCTATTCCATCTTTTGACTGAATTTGATTTAATAGAATATAAATCAACTTATACATTTTCACCATAAAGCATATACGCCGACATTTGTATATTCGGCGAATAATATCTTCTATTACATTTTTTCTTGATTGAAGCAAGTGTTTGCTACTGAATAAATTGTTTACCGTTTTATAAAGTAATGGTTTATTGATTCAAAACATAATACCACTCTACTACCGGAAATTCCAGCCAATTACAGTAGCATACGAGTATATATAAGTATTAACATAGATTATAATGCTGCAAATTGTTCACGGTTAAAAATGACTTTGTGGAGGAAAGAGAAACGATTCTGGTGAAAAATATTAAAATAAAGGCAAAAGAAAATGCAATCTCATAGATTTAACACCTGTAAAATATTGTTATCAAAATACAAGCTTGTCTATAGCTAGACCTTTTCCCACTAAACATACCATACCTGATCGTGTTTGAATTTAGTTTTTCAAAGTGTAAGAGGTTTCAATGTATTGCTACGAGCGTAATTCAGTTCAACTATGCGAGTTTCGCCTTAATCATAAAGCAATGCCAATTCGGTACAAAACCTTATTCTACTGCCAAATGCATCTGCTTAAACTATCAACTATAATTTTAACCTTCTCCGATGTTTGTTCAATGTTGCGAAAGTATTGCCCAAGAACCATACGTCTCGATTTACTCGGCGTGTGACCAAGACCCAAGATATCTTCGAAAATAACCACCACGTGTACAGTCATAAACAGTAGACTTAAAGTTAAAACAAATACGAAAAGCGAGATGAAATGATTACTGACGATCTAATAGTGTTGTATGTATGTTATATTAACAAGTATAATTGTAATTAAACAATTGAAAAAAGTAAAAATTATTAAATAATACAGGGATTCGCATGTTTACTGTCAGAATGCATCAAAAATCCGTTCATCCTTAGTTGGATATGTCGAGGTGCTGATTACAAATACCTGATCTTCATTCTGCATTCAACGGCTTGCAATTAGGTTTTTAACGTTTGTTAAATCTTAGCCTGCTCTCAACGACTACTGTAGTTATTCAAACAGCTTGAATCAGGATCAGACGCCAAGTAACTCGGCGTCTGATCTTGATCCAAGCTATTTGACGCTCAGTCAATAGGTTCACTCAACTTGAAGACAATATGACGATACTTAACAATGAAGCAGACGATTGGTAGCAGACGGCACGTTTCGTAGTAGGCTCAGTGTGAATGAAAGATGAAATCGTGTGGATACACCAAATGTCTAAACAACGAAAACGATGGTTTAATCAGGCATCATATGCAAACCCACTTGAATGTTAAATAAACACACGTGCACTGACTGAAGGTAAACAGTCGACGTTCTCCACCGCTACCAGAAGTTACAGTTTTTACAACAGATGCTAGTTTTCTAATATGCATCAAATAGCCTATTGCTAGAATTGTATATAGTAAACTACGATGTCCGTACTTCACTTAGATAAAATATGATACGTTCAAGTAATCAGGTAACATCGCGTTCAAGCTACACTTTACAGCGATCCTAATTGTCGATGATTAAATTACAGTAACAGTGTGTCGATATAAACATTATCTGATTGTCTGATATTAGGAAAAAATGCTTTTTGTCGGCCTTTGAACAAGCAACTGTATATGTATCCTTATCTTCGTATATTGTCGTGGGCAATAATTTGCTAGAAGAGAGAAACGGGTGAAGTCATTTATCATGTCTCTATCAATCTTGACAGCAAAGTCATTTATGTTTAAAACTACTCCTCCGGATCATTTGACTATAAGTTTATTTATTTTTGCTACATCATTTTGGTGTTAAATCCTGTTTATGCAATGAAAAACAAAGTAATACAGCTTAATATCGTATAACTTTTGTCTTTTCTAAAATCTTAATTCAATTGCTTGCAGTAAAACCAACGTCTGCAATGTCCATAAAAGGCGAATGTTGTATCCTTTTGGCAATGTTTATGTTTTTGAAAAATTTCCGGCTTTCAGATACAATGTTATTAATTAAGTATACACGAAGCATGAAATACTATAATACAAAACTATCTAAATGTGCCGAAATTAGTGTAATCTTTTAAATTCGTGAAAACAGTTGATGTAAGGATAGCTAGGATTTATAATATATATATATTCAATTCATTATCTTATATGCTAATATTAAACTTCTCTACAATGAAGGAAACTCATGAAAAGGTAGAATGTCTAAGAAAATATAAATGCAAAATAATTATATTTTACTCAGATCACTATGAATACATGTATTAGTTCGAATAACCCTACCCTTTGCTTATGATCTAATTAATTTTATATTCAAATGGAAAACTTTATTCTTCGCCTAGACATATTCCAGAAGCAAATAAATCAGAACCTAATCAGAGTGCTCCCTCTGGAACCCTCTTATTTAAGTATGCACTGTTGGCTAAAGCCTATTTTATCGTGTACCACAATGAAGGGGTTTGTGTGCATTGTGCATACGTAGCTTTAATAAAAGTATATACGAATGCAGAGAATGAAGATTTGATTAAGCTTAATATTTAATCATTTACTTGTTTTTTTACAATGAGTTCAATACAATTCAAATCGGCATATTTGTTTTGGCTTAGATTTTTATTTTTTATCAGATTCTTAACTTGAGGGTTAGTCAAAAAATAGATCGTGGAGTAAAATGTTAAACCGTATCGATTATGTTTCGTACATGACTTCTTCCGGAGATTCAAATATTGGACTGAACATAACGCTCGCTTGTTAAAAAAATGTTGTCGTTTCTTTCTTGATTGGATTTTTGGAATACTTCATAACATACCTATCACATTAACAACAAGCTACGTTATCAACATTTATACTTACTTAATAGTTTAATTTACCTCTCAATAATATGTAAAAAAATGAAGTAACTGAAAATCTATATCATCAATAGAAAGAATTTCAACAAAATATACAACTCTACACTCGCCGTTCATTATATATGTTTCTACCCCTTCATGCGCATTCGCAATATTTCGTCTGCTACATTTTCAAACTTCACAGATTAGCTCAATTTTTGGGCAAAATAGTGTCCGAATGTCAAACAGCTTGGACCAGGATGAGACGTCGAGTTACCCGGCGTCTCATCCGGATCCAAGCTGTTGGCAGATGACACGTTGTTCGGGGTAATCAGTAAAGGGGTCGAGATCAAAGTTGTGTAATGAAAAGATGCCCTTTTTATATATAATATACTGATGTAATAATACATTATGATGAATTAAAAAGCCATTGTTTAAGGCAATTGTTATGAAATGTAACCGAACCTTTTTAAACATGCTTTAAATGTTAAAAGCATTAATGGAAAGCATCACATATTCATGATTATGATTTATGTATGAAACCTAGTTATCATGTGTGCATAAATACAAAATAAAACATAATTATGCAGTTGCATCAGAATTTCTGCAATTGCAAAACCCTACCCAGAGTTATCTCTCGGCCATATTTTCTATGCCAAACTCAAATTGTTCTTGTAATAGGATTCTTTATGGTGGCACTTTGTGTAATTCAGGTTGTAACATGCTCTGTCCCGAAAGGAGCATGGCTGTGTCAAACTGAACACTTCTGTGCAGTTCATGTTTTAGATACGGTTAACAGTACAGGTTGTAGCTTTTTTGAACATAAATTATATATTATGGAGCGGTAGAAAACACATATTATTAATGTTCTTCAAAAACACATTTCTGCCGCGTTGTCATATCGACACTTACGTGGTTTTAGTTTCTTCCAAAATCACGTGTGTACCTTTAATGGAAAAATGGCACATAACCTGGTTGGTATAAGAAAAATACCGACGATATCTGTTTACTCTAAGCATCGAAAAACAAACAAAAAAAATTATGAGACGTTCATTCCACTATGGTGGCTAGTTTCGGTCTACACTGTCTACAGGTTGATATGTGTACAGCAACGCTTGAACTGAAACTTGAGACTAACATTCGTTCTGAAAACTGTTATATCATTTATCTACTATATAAATCAACCTGGTGAATTAC
>JAULCE010112431.1:0-12419 GCA_032359355.1 Macoma nasuta | reverse complement strand
GCGGGAGATCGTATTCAAAAATGCAGCGTCTGAATAGAAACGGAGTGTATTATTTAGAACGCTGCGAAGGGAGCGTACCCCGAACCATAGTGTCATATGCTTACAGCTTAGATCCGGATGAGACGCCGAGTTACTCCGCGTCTCATCCGGATCCAATCTGCTTGACACTCGGCACATATTTTTGCCAACAACTCAGTTAACCTGTGAAAATGAAGCAGATGACATATTACGCATGCCCAGAACTGCTTCCGGCGGTAAAGGGTTTAAAATTACAATGAAAAAATCACTCGTCTTGCAGCGTAATCATAAGTATATCTACAATAAAGACACGACGGTTGATCGAAATCTACGCTTAGTCATGATGAATAGCGTCGAATTAAAGACGCAAATATAATAGACAAATTTAACAATTAGTGTAAATTTATTATAAACGTATAAACTTTTATTGTCTCATATACTGTCGTTCTCATCAAGCATACTCAAATAATCAGTTTTTATGTTGACGTGGCACGTATGCAATTAATTTTCGAATTTGTAATTCATTTTTTGACAGTTTGGATTCAAGCTTAGCGCTTCACCAGAATTCAAACATTCAGTAAGAATACACTAAAGTTTCATATTTGCTGTAGACAGCAACCCTTGCAGACAACAATTTGTTTCGCGTGCTCAAGGTAAACAATGCTTACTTTAAACATTTTCAGCTCTGGTATAAAAATATGTTGCGTTGCGTTTGAAATAAAAGTAGTTTCTTTTAAAATGGACTTTAGCCTTTTTCATTAGCGCACTGCAGTTTCGTAGGATTTTGGACCCAGGAACATCTGATATATAAAGGTAAGGTTATGAATAAAACACGGTTTTCATAAAATGCTTGGATACTTTTAATTTATTACATCACAATGCATCAGCAGTTTATATTGTGTTTTTGTCTTGTGTCTTCTAGGAATGTGCAATTAATTCAATGTGTGTCATTTGTCATTGTCGATAGTCTCATTATGAATGGCATGGTTATCACATTTACTACGTGGTTTGTCTTTGGCCAATGCATGCTATTTTCTAATAAAAAAATGCAATGTGACTGGCGTCGTGCAGAAATTTGATGTTAAACAAGCAGTTAGCTGCATTACAGGAAGTAGTTCAGAACACATAGTTTGGAAAGGCATTGCTTTTAAAAATATAGCCCGTATGCAGTGCAATGGATTTGATTTATACTTGCTTATGAGAGAGATATTTCCTTAATAGAATTTAGAGAAGGTTTTACGATGTTTGTCATACCTGTATCATTGCTTGAGGAGCTTTCCAGTAATAACACGATTGCGATCACTGAAATCCTCAACGGAAGAACAGGCCCTAGCGAAGCGAATAAGTTGTGAAATGTAAACCCCGTAGGATGTAGCACGGGGAACATCTCCGTCAAGATGAGGGCAATTAACGATTTTGAAATTAAATTCATCTCTTTTATCAAAGATTTTAGAAGAAATAATTCCACTATTAATTGAAAGGTCTAAATCAAGAAAGGCTCCTGAAATATCTGAACCGTTAGCTTTATTTAATTGAAGTTCTTTAGAGTAAATAGAAGTACGCATTTTGTTAAAATAGGGGTTTTCTATGATAAATATGTCATCCAAATATCGAGATGTATCATTAAAAGCATGGGTGACATCTGCCTGTGAATCTGGGTTTAAATCTAACATGAAATCTCTCTCATAGAAGTACAAAAACGAGTCCGCGACAAGTGGTGCACAATTCGGAACCATAGGAAAACCAATAACTTGACGATAAATGGCATTCCCATAACATACAAAAATGTTATCTAGAAGAAAGGTGAGTACTTCACAAACTTCGGATCAAGTCCATAGAGTGTATCCCTTAACTTGCTCATATGTAAAGAATGCAAGTTCAGTATTACACGCGAGAAAATATCTTTTTTCTCTTTCAAAAGTCTTCTATATTAATTAAAGTTATCTTTAATAAGGTCATGTGAAAGACCTAATAAAGAAAAACAAACTCCAGGTGTTCGTGTTCACCAAAAGTCTGCAGGAGCAAAAGTCCAAGGTTACAACAATGAAGGACAAATGCTTCCTGTTTTCCAGATTTTACATTGCATTCCAAACCAGGGAAAGAACTCTTAAAGATGTTTTCAAACACAAACAAAACAGACATGGCTTCAAACACTATTAGAAACTGAGATCTGGCAACAAGGCATAATTACTTGAAAAAAAACTTGATACCCTGACGCTATAAGTGGACGCTAACCCACAAGATACTGCAAAGATACTTGATTGTGCAGTAATATTTCAAATGCTGTCCCCAAGAAACTCACAAAAGTAGAAAAAAGATCATGCAAGCTATGTCAAATACATCCTACAAGATCCACATCTAAAAGCTTACTTACCCTGTGCGTGCAGAGAAGAGAGGGATTCATGTTGTGTCTGCTGCAAATACAGAGCAAATGATAAAGGCCAGATATGTAAAAACACCATATCTTCAATTTTTGCATCGATTGTTATATAAACTGAGTGAGAGACTAAGTTTCAGGTGATCATTTATAGTAATATATGGGATACATTAAGGGAAATCGGATATTGATAGATGTAGTTTTGCTTTTTGCAGTGGGTTATTATTTATGAACCAATTGGTAAAAATGAAATCAACATAATAATGAGTGTATAATACCTCAAAATGAAAATCGAAATCATTTTATATCTTCTTATTTCAATTCTGTATGATATGAAGATTATTTGAGTTATCGTTAGTGGAAAAGGTTGCATTTAAAGTAAGCCAGTAGAAGCTGTTCAAGCAGAGACCACTTTCCCCCTGTTTTGTGACCTGTTTCTTTATTTATAGCCCCCAGCCTGACTTTAATGCATCTGAGTATATGATCACAACAGGTTTTGGTTTGAAAATATGTTTTGTAGCTGTTTGCAAGTGTGTTATCCACCAATTTAAAATAGGATGCACTATTGCAGGTGAGAGTTTCATAAAATGATCAAATTTGCCCCTATTGGTCCGAAGGTTTCTGGTCTTTAAGCTTTTCTAATGGTTTATAAAAGTGTGGAGCATATTCAACCCCTGGTTCGGCAGCTACCATCTTTCCTATTAATCTTGCACACTGTCGGATCTGAACTTTGGTTTTACCCAGCATTTCTCTACACATTTTGATCAACTCGGCCTTCCTGTCCCGAGTTAAAGTAACCGTTATGGTCTCCGAACAAAGTACACAACCTAACAATGTGATTTGTTCGGTTGGAATAAGCACCGATTTCAGTGGATGGATAGTAAAACCTAATGAGTCCATAATTTTCACAGTTGTTTGAATATTATGAAGGCAATCGGAATGACAGTATCCGATTAAGCAAGAATCATCAATATAATATGAGATTAGCAGACCTTGCGTGGGTAATTGTGCAAACACTGGTTTCATGATTTTTGTAAAATCTCTTGGAGAACTTTATAACCCCATTACTAACGCTGTGAATTGGTACCTTATTCCATCATTCACAAAACGAACATATTTTCGGTCCTCTGGTCGTATAGGAATAGAGTAATAGGCCTCAGACAAATCTACCGATGCAAAGTAACTGTCCTGTCTCCTTAAGTGTACTGCTGAATGCATAGTCTCCATTTTAAAATGATTATCTGCCATGTGATCAGAATAAAATTGCTTCAAATTTAAAATAACTCTGACTTTGTTGCCTTTCTTTGGTCTGATAAATATATTTGAAATGTATTCATCTCTGTCATATTCATGAACCTTTTCTATAATATTGCACTCAAGAAACCTAGATATAGTTCTGCCTCCATTCTTATTTTTTCTAAACCCTGGAATTTAATTGGTTTTGGTATTGAATGCTGAAGCGATACATTTGATAATTCCAATTTGTATCCACTTACTGTTCGTAATACCCATCTATCCCGAGTGATATTTTTCCAAATGTTTAAACAGTGTTTTTGTTTGTTCTGCTACAAAATTGTCAACAGTGTTTACAATTTGTAGATTTGGTGACAAACTTACATTTACTTTCTGTGAAAGGTTTGGCTGCCTCTCCTGCCTGCTCTGTGAGGCTGCTGTGCCTGTCCTCTGAATCGCTGGTAGGCTTGTTTGTTCTGGGACACCAGTGATAGAGAAGTGCAGGGTCTGCACATTAAGCGCCACTTTGCAGGGTCTGCAAATAAAATAAATAAAATATGATAAAATATAATAATAATAATAATAAAAAATAAATAGCACGGTCTGCGGGTTAATCGGGTCGATATTGAAACGACTGGCACAATTACCAGGATTTCTGGCGACTATCCAGGTCAGTTCTCACCTATTCTGGTTTTATAGATAACCCGCAACCTGTTGCACATGGTTAAAGCCCTCACAGAACATTCTTTTATTTCCATGCATTAATTTCAGAACAATATTTGAAGTTCTTAAAACGAACTGGGTACAGTTGTTTTGGTCTGAAGTCATACTTTTGGAAACAATAATTTGTTTTTGTGAGGCCTATGATTAATAATTTAAGACCATTCTCATGATTGTTTTGTACATGTATTTCAGATGCCGGGACAGAAAAGAGGACGGGCCCCAGCGGTACAACACTCCTGCTGTGCACCGCCACTCCAGAAACTGAAACGAAGGGCAGCCCTAACAGCGGTACCACTTCCTCAACTAGACTTAGCAGATCCTTTTTATCAGAAAATTGACCTGACATCACAAGACTGCCCGCCAGACCTGCCCCAAGTCATCAGGATCGCACCTACACAAGAGCTTGCAGACAGTTGGACCCATCCACCTACTCTCCAGACTTCCATAGGGCCTATCACTGCTTATCAACAGGCCTTCCAACCACATACATTTAGTTACAAGCCATTCTCAGTACCATGCTTGTCAGCAGACTTCTCACCTCAGCTGCCCTCAGCACCAGGTTCTTTCTCAGCAGTCTTCTGACTCTGTCTCTAGTCCTCCTAATCCTTACTCTTCTGTACCGGTAGTCCCTACACCACACCAACATGTCAGCTTGCCCCCGAATCAACACTTCGCAGCCGCGGCAGACGAAGAGTTTTAGGCATCGGGCTCCGAAGAGGACTTTCCAGCACATCACACTTTTCAGAACGTGCTGGAGAATCACTCTGCCATTTTTTTCGGACAGGGTACAGGTCACTGAGAGCGTTATATAGAGCCTATCTCTACCTCCCCCCTCTTTCCAAATCCCTCATTCTCTGCAAAAACAGATCTGGCCAACAAATACGTCGACTTTGCCCTCCTCCTACCCCCAGATTCTGTCGCAATCTCACAGACTCCCAAATTCCAACTGCAGCTGGATGCGCACTCAAACATCAGTTTTGTTACCTCCACCAAAACCAAGCGTATATCTAATGTGGATACCTGGACAACCGCCTTCCACCGCTTTGAGGCTATATATACTGCCAGGTATCCCTATTAAACTCCGGAATCTAGCCCACAGACAAGGCTCTGCTTTCACTATTTACGATAGACAATTTAGAATGTTCCGCCAAACAATTCCACATCCCTGGAACATAATCCACATGGAGTTTTGGTTAATGGACTCATCCCAACCCAGTGCAGCGCCACTTTCCAACTCAAACCAGTCCCTTCGTTCGTCAGGAAAATCCTATGCACAAGGAAAACGTCCTTCCAAATACCTGCCAAACACTTGTTGGGCCTTCAACAAGAAATCCGTATGCACCCTGCCCAACTGCCCACATCCTCACAGGGGACAGCACCCAGCAGAGCAATGCCCCACCAAGGGCAAGGACAGATTTGACCCTCCCATCCCCACCGGCCATCCATCAACAACGACCCTGTCAACAGGTCCAATCAGCGTCCACCAAAGTCCGGATAAATTAGTCACACCTATCAAGATTGATAGACTTCAACCTTTCCTTGAAGATTGTCCGGGCGCAGATTTCCTGGTACAGGGTTTTAAAAACAGGTTCCACTTAGGGCACATGGGTCCACGGGCACCATCATCATCTCCCAACCTTAAATCATGTTCTGACATGCCTGATCTAATGCGTGACAAACTTCAATCAGAAGTCGATCCTGGTCGCATACGGGGTCCTTTCAAATTCCCACCTTTTCATAATCTCAAAATCAGCCCAATTGGGATGGTACCAAAACAAGCTGAAGGTCACTTTTGAATGATCCAACGGTTCAGTTACCCAGCAGGCCATTCTATAAAGGATTTTATCGACCCAATCAGCTCTTCAGTACGTTACGCTTCCTTTGACGATGCTGCTGTTCTTTTAGTGTCATTAGGACAAGGAGCAATGTTAGCAAAAGCAGATAAAGCCAATGTTTTCCGTCTAATTCCCATCCAAAGGGCGCTTCTAGTTCCTGTTCTATTTTTGAAAAGTTCAGCTCAGCTTTGCAGTGGGTTTCTTGCAAACATTTGGACCGATTAAGTGCTCTACCGATTAAGTGCTCTACCGATCCATTGTCCTGACAGGGAAGCCCAGGCTACATTTACAGCCATGCTAACGGCTTTCTTTGGCCTGCTTGGGGAGATGGCAATCTCAAATAAAAACACAGCCAATGTCAGTATGCGTCAACATGTACAAGTTAACTTTAAAGAAAACGAAGCACACATGATGCTGCTACATTTGCAACATTTTAAACACTCGCAGGGCAAACAGGCCACAATACCCATCCAACGCAATCATTGCAAACTCTTGTGTCCAGTCAGAGCACTGTTCAAAATTTACCTACGATCTACAAAAAGTGGCCCCCTATTTCGGCATACATGTGGCTGTCCAGTTACGACAAGCTTTTTTCGTACTATCCTGCGAAAATGTGTTACATCTTGCAACCTTGACCCTTGCCGGTACACAGCTTATTCTCTAAGAATAGGGGTGCTACACATGCTCACCAAATGAAAGTACTGTTGGAGCAGCTTAAGTCATTAGGTAGATGGAAGTCTTCGGCTTACCTTAAATACACCCGCCCCAACCCTTGCCCCTGCCCAAGTAAAATTCCAGCCGCCTCTATAGTTAATCTTAAATGGCATATGTGAATAGTTTCACACTCAACTGTCTGAGGCAGTGAGGTAATCAAAATTTTATAGGGTGCAACGTGTACTTTATCCGTTTGGGTTACGGTTTTTGTTTACCCTCGACTGGCTGAGGCAGCGAGACAAGTAACTTGTAACTATGTTTACAACTATATTTCAATAGGGTACTGATACCACAAAGGCAACAATGTGAAACAATTTCCATTTCATTGATCAAAAATGTCCAGTACGCTTCAGACTGTTTGAGGCAGCGGAGGTACAACTCGTTAGTTATCGCAGCATCATTGGTATGGGCTACACTATGCCACATTGTTTTGTTTTTTGTTGACCGCCTAAGGCGGCTGACGTTATACATTTTTTATATGTTTAGTTATCCTCGTCTGACTGAGGCAGCGAGGCCACATAATTGTTATTGTATTATATACATGAATTTACCATTGTTATTGTTTGAAACCACAGGGGAACAACATTTGAACACTCTCATTACTGGTTCTTGAAATTGACATCCCATAGTCGACTGTCTTAGGCAGCAACATATTGCCATATTTGAACATTTTGTCCTGCTGTGGTACCATCTACATGAAATGCATTTTGCTTGACCGTCTGAGGCGGCGGGCACTTTATATAATTTAAAATTATGTTTATTAACAGGTTCTGTTTAAAATTGATCATATTTTCAGAGCACACAGGCCGTGAGGCCAAACTAGTTCGGTAGATACCAAATAAGTTTTGTCCTAGAGCTTGCTCAATTTCAATTGAACAAGGGTTGTTTGATCTTCACGTTCCTTTGTGCTTGAACATCTTTTTTTTAAAGGCTATATTTTCCTTTGATATTTTATCAATCCTAACAAAACCTTGTTTTTTCTCTCATAGTACTTTTGTAGACAATATAGTTTGCTTGCACACATTAATCTAATCAAATCCCCTGACAGAGACAATCCTCAACTGGGCGGTGGCGGATCGTTTCACTCGTGGCAGTAACGTGCCGCCCAGATATGGGAAAATGTTTTTCATGCATTCTTATTTTTGCGTTTAAAAAGTTTAAGGCATTTTCTTCATTAAAATGCCCATATTCAAACTCAAAAAACTTCCCTATACTTAGTTCGGTTATCTGCCCCTGTCATGGGTTAAAATTAGATGTGGACAATGCCACATATAATAGATTTTATGCCTACATAAAATAATTTATGTAATTGGACTATCGTAGAGCGAGGAAGGATTTACCAATCAAGAAGCTCGTCTAAGTCACGAGGTCTAAAGCAACCAATCACGGACCTTCCTCGCCAGCCACGCTAAAAGCTTTGTCGAGGAAAGTCCATGACTGTGTTTACATAATTAAAAACCACCACCTCCCTTCCTCCTCTACATTATAATTGGGCTTCATACAATTTTATACATCTACTTCCTTACAAATTGGCTTCCTATTTTGTCTTAGTTACTGGTTTACACTATTCCATTTTTCACAATATTCCTTTTAAGTCAAAATCTGCATTTCACATGTTACCAATATCTTCAATCAAGTCAACTCTAGTCAGACTGTTGTTATCTTCCTAGTCAATTTTTGTTTCTATCATTGTATCATCATATTCTATCACTGTATCATTATAGTTGAGTCGGCGGTTACGTGCCGCCTTGATATGGGAAAATATCTATTTTCATGCATTCTTATTTTTACGTTATTTTTACGTTTAAAAAGTATAAGGCATTTTCTTCATTAAAATGCCCATATTCAAACTCAAAAAACTTGAGTCTGCTGTTTCTATTTTCCCTATACTAAGTTCGGTTATCTGCCCCTGTCAGGAGTTATGATTAGCTGTGGACAATGCCACATAAATACTTACGAATTGTTAGTAAAACGCTACCAAGGCACGTAACAGGTGATAATGTGCTGCCTTATCGGACATGAGTTACCATGAACTTCCTTTACGCACATGGAATTCCCGTCTTAGCCATTGTCTCTAGATCTAAATCATATAGAGCACATGCGGGATGAGTTGGGACGCAGATTACGTCGACGTCCTTACGCTGCTACCAACGTACAAGAACTCACGGCAGCACTCGTTGAGGAGTGAAAACTAACTATTTTAAGGTTCGTTTACATATAGCAGTTATACAGTATGGAAAAGTATTCCATTCAATATTAAACATTCAAAGTCGGTCCCATCGTTCAAAACTAGTTACAAGTAATTTCTGCTCTTAACAAAATGCCGTGCTGCTTCACAAATCGCTTACATGAATAATCTAGTGTATTAAAATGTGGCTTAAAGTTTACTTGTTTATAGTTGAACGGAGTGTCTGTCGAAATATTGAATGTTAATTATTATTAACTTTTTCGAGTAACACATCATACTTTAAGTTTTGTGAATGAGTGTAACACCCTTTCACCCTAACAAGCAGTTAAAGTTGTCGCTTGTAAAATCCCAGATCAGCGACCTCTTTTCGCACAAGGTATCTGATCAGGCGCTTTGCTTTTAAACAAACTTGTTAAGCCACATGTTAAAAGAAAACATGTTTGCATAAATATATATTCCCTGTCTTCTCTCTTTAATGTTCTTAAATATTTAAGATTAAGGGGTGAGTGGATATTTTTTTGGGGGGGTGAGAGGATTGATTAAGAATACATTATAGAAGGCCATATCGTCGGTTTCGTTCCAAAAGGCCTTTTTTCAAACTTTGCAGTGTATGTTTTATTTGTAACTTTCATAAAATAAAGATATTATTATAATTATTATCATAAATTTTTTTTAGCAATTTAAGACAGGTCCCGAGCTATCTAAACTTTTTTAGACAAAAACGACCCATGTAAGTAATGTTCTTAGTTTATTTGCGTAACTAAGACAAAAACTAAAATTGTTTTGCAAAACTTAGATAAAATGACTTTTAAATTTTTGTATTTCTAAGATAAACTCGTAGATAATTCTAAAATACTTCGTTAAAATGACTGAACCTAAGACTATAATCGCTTTCTCAGTTGTATTTTTTTCTCATTTGCTTTCAGAATACGGGCCCAGAATGTTATGGTATGACGGATCAAGTTATGGTTAAAATTGCAAAAACACGATGTTACAAATAGTACAGTCCAAGCCCAGACGGTTCCTTGTAAAGGCGACATCTGACCAGTTACTTTACTTTTTGAAATAAATTATCACCGTGTTCACATTGTCTAAACAGCCATAGTTTTTGTATCTTCCGTTTCTTTTTCTTATTTGATATTATATAGTATCAAGCGACGATCAACAGGGCTATTAAGTTGCATTATATATGATGATTCACTAGCAAAATACAGCGTGCCAATATAAAATGTCGGTAAAGAATGTATATACATGTACATTAATATCAAGAAGTAAACGTGTAGGAAGTAGCTGAAAAGTCTGTTCAACTATCAACGCCAATCTCCCCTACCAACTTAGCATTTTTCATGTCGACCACTTCTTAACGTCCTGGGACCGGTTGCAAGACAAGCCGTAACGCTAAGCTGCATGATAAATATTTAGCCGATTTTCTGTTTTAGAAACAAGCTTAAATAACTGGTGTTGTATGACACCAAGTTAGGATTGCTGTCAGCTAAATTAATCATAAAAAATTAGAGGTACTCAGAACATCTATTAATTCCTTAGCTGTAAGGTAAAATATGGCTTGCATGATCCATCAATATCACCTCGCAGTCGAAATTGTGTCTTCCGAGACAGATTCAATCCACTGTAACCTTTCGATGATGCTTAATTGTTTCAACGATTTCGTTTTCGTCGAGGTGACATCCTTCTTATAGTGGACTTGCTTAGGGATAACTTAGAGTTTCAGGATATGAGAAAGGGTTCCCTTTCCCCTGAAATGCAGGTACCGTTTTACTGTACGGGAAGCTTTCAACAACTGTGTGGGAGACACTGTCCATGTGCAAAAGTCCACTGTTTAAAGGCTAAATCAAAGAGTATCATCAGCGTTGTGCTCCAGAGCAAGAAATGTCATTAGGTTCCTATGCCAAGTACATGCCAACAGACAGAAACAAGTATGTCATGCTATGAGTGTTGATGGTACCCAAGTCATTATTTCAGCACTAACCCAAAATGTGCATGAATTTGTCAAAAAAGGCATGGTAAGCATAGCATCAATGTTCAAGTTGTGTGCGATACAAATCTAAGACTGGTGAATTGTGTTGTCAAACACAAAGGCTCCATCCATGATGCAAGCGTACTACGGGAAAGTATTACATGAAGACGCTTGAACAACATCCCAAGTTATTAGATGGTGTGATTATAGGAGACAGTGCCTACCCCTTGCGTGATTAGTTAATGACACCCTTCCTGAACCTACAGACTCGTGCTGAGAGACAATACAACAATTCCTTCAAATCAACCAGAGCAGCTGTAGAAAGGTGCATTGGGATGATAAAGCGTCGCTTCCATTGCCTCCATACAGGACTTATATACAATCCGGTCAAATCATGCAAAGTAATCTTATCGTGTTTGGTGCTTCACAAAACCTAGCCGTGGAATTCGGAACTCCAGAACCAGATGACGACGATGATGACGACCATGATGAGGACAATGGTCAATGCAACATGCGCCCAATACAGACTGGAAGAGTTATTCGTCAAGAAATCTCCAATCGCTTCAGATGATTCAACAATAAGTTTGTAAGTGTTCTTATATTTCTAATAGGGACTTACCACTTAGGATCACAGTGTATAGTATATGAATACTGACATTTGTTATCGTAGCTGACACATAGCCCATGGTTACCAGGACCTAGAACTAGTACATGGGTTATGTGACTTGTTGAGGCTCGCCGGTGTCTATTCAATAAGGAAATAATCCGCGAAAATGTCCGCCATCAGATCCAGATCAGGCATCTCGTCTGCTCGTATATTTCCAGCTGGTGGATGTTTTCTGACTCTGAGCTGGATCCTAGCTTCTTATGCCAGTTAAGACCACTTCTCCTTTATATTGGCACTGGTACGGCCTTAAGAAGACTGCATTAATCGCTTCATTCACTTCACTCCAACATTTTGATTGCACTTTTTCGTTACCAAGCATTTAAATTTGCTCTGTAGCACATTTAATCTTGTAGTTTTAACCGCGTGTCTTGCAACCGGTCCCTGGTAGAAACTCAGACTTACTTTGCACTAACCGGGAGGTTTTAAAGTGTAAGTATATTACGTTGTATTTTCGAAATTGCATTACAAGAGTCAATCCCTTTCTTGTTCTTATCATTGGATTTCCGTACACATTTAAGTAATTGACAACAAAAAATTCCCCTGCAGGGATACGATTCGATTCCTATGAATGTCAGAAGCTTTAGAGCCGGACCAGACGCCGAGAAACTACCCAAAGTTCATTATTCTGATAAGGCTTTATACCTGTTACAAAGAGTATCAATAGCATAAGCCTGCCCTGTGCCAAGACG
>JAULCE010112320.1:0-12419 GCA_032359355.1 Macoma nasuta | reverse complement strand
CGGCGCATTTATGCGACTCCGGCGCCGAAAGGGTTAATCATGAATTCAATTTAGCCGAGTTCGAGATGAAAACTATATTACATGTTTTTTAATAAAGTTTCATAGATGGCATTCAAATAAGCAACTAAGCATTATCTGTCACTTTTATTGATCTAATTCTAAAACTAAGTTATCAAAACTTCAGACTAACATGAAGTTACAGTACGGTACCTTTTTAAATTGAAACTGAAATCGGAATCGAACCGGAACCGAATCGAAGGCGAATCGAATCGGCATGACCGTTTTGTGGGAATATAGCTTACGAACCAGTTCAAAACTCTTGGAACGTTCTGCATCCGGCAAAAGTGAAATGTTCAGTGAACGTATATGGTATATGCAAATAGGCATTACCAGTTCCTCGTGTGTAGGATCAGTGCTGTGTATTAAAGACACAGTCCAACCCTCGTTTTTGAATCGTTCACGTTAAACTCTCCAAATCCACAAGACGCGCTTGATAGAGTGTGTTATGTGGTTTCTAAGAGTATTGAGTCGGCTTATACGCATTATATAAACGCAGCTTCGTCAATTTAATTAGTTTCAGTACTGTAACAAGCTAATATCCCCGAATAAACCATTATCTAGATGAGACTTCACCCACTTTGATTATTAACTCTTTCGCTGCCAATTTAAACTGCCGTCTTAAACACAATTTCAGATAAAATATCTTTACTTAAAGAACAATATTAATAATATGAAATAAACTTACACTTTCCAATAGGCCTATCTCTATAATTAGACTGATTTATATGGCAAAAGGTGTAAGTCTCTGATCATATTGGAAAGGCTGATCTGTCACTGCACTATTTGCAATGGTGGCATTTGGCGACATTGGCAGCGAAACAGGAAAAAATGATCAATTGAATTATAATACTATTATATATCTTTGCGAATGGAACGTGGATACTACATTTGACCGACGTCTCCTGTATGAACAGTGCAAACTCGGACCAAACAGACTTTTCGGGAGATTTCTGAACTGGAGCTCCACTATTTTCAAAAATGTAGAATTTGATACGTGATTCGCAAGAGAGGGGTAAGTACATGTATTTCAAATGAAAACATTTGATCTTCACTGTGGAGTACGATAGAGTGGTACAGTAAGGGCATCGAATTTACCAAAAAGACGAGGTAAACATTGAACACTGATAATTTGTACTAAAACTTTTGGATCAATATCACACGCCGGGTAACTCGGCATCTGATCTGGCTTCGAACTGTTTGACGCCTATAGTTTTGATCCGGTTCGTCAACCAAACTCAACCGCAACCTGCATCAGATAAATTCATCAATTCTATAAGTTTATACTATAAAGCTTCAGTCACACCATAGCCGGAACCAACAAGGATCACCCCGAATTAACACGGACCACCCCGACTAAAGAGATATATTGATTCGGGGTGATCCGGAATGAAATTGAGTCGTCGGTCCCGCGACGGTCGCAAAACATCGAAACTGCCTGGACCCAACAAGGCACCGCTACGGATGAACACGGGACCAACACGGATTAACACGGACGTCCCTATCCCAGACCCAACACGGTTTCGACACGGATGACATAGGACCATTCCGGACTGTCCCGTACCGGGGTGATCCGTGACCAATACGACATGCCAGATTACCCCGGATCAATACGGAGCCAAAAGCAGTGGCTACATGGGCCGTCCCGGACTACCCCGGGTTGAAAATTCCTAACGGACCGTCCCGGATGGCCCCGGGTCACCAGTACAATTTTAAACAGTTTAAAATTGCCGGGATAGTGTCCCGGACTGACCCAGGATCAGTCAAGTTTCAGTCCGGGATGGTCTGGCGCGCTCCGGGAGCTCGGCGTGACTGAGACTTAAGAACGCCATTATATTTCACTCTACGCATAAGGCACCGATTAGTGATGACTTATCCAACCAGTATTAAGCCATGTCTGTCTCAGAACCAGCGTTTGTTTCGGTTTCAAACTGTTTGAAACTCATTATAGTAAAATATTTCAAAATACCAATGATTATTTCAAAAATTGTACATGTCATTTTGGTAAAGTTAGATTTTAAACCGAAAAATACATTCATAATACATGGCAGGCATACAACAAACCGTCTAGAGACAGATAATAAAATAACAGTATATATCGAGTGACATTTGTCAACCGCTACGAAAACATGTTGCTAAACGTGAAACACAACGTGATTTCTAGACCAGGCTCAACTTTCACAAAACGTCTTCAGCTGAGATCAACCTCATTTTTCAAACTTTGTATTTTATCATAAATTGCTAGCCACTGCCTTAACTTTTGCCTGCCAGTGAAAATCAAACTTTTCACTGGCAGACAAAGGTTAGTGCAGTGACAATACAATCATGTTTGAAATCTGAAAGGGATATTTCAGATTGATCAAGATCTGTTCGAGAACTTAAGTTTAAGTAGGGGCCTTGTCTACACCATGTTTTATATATATTAACAGCAATAAAATGTTTCAGACTAATACTCTTTATGTATACTGGCGGTTTTCTTCAGGTAACGTAGTGTCGCATTTCCTCGTGGCTCCATTCCTGATTGTTCTTAAAAGCGTTTCTGGATTAGAGACCCGCCACCAGGTGAACTACCGGGCAGTTTTTGAGGAGCAGCCACCACTGTACAGTACGTCAGAGTTCTGGGCACATACTTTCGTCATTGAAACACTGCCTCCCGCCGCTCTGGAAAACCGTGTGTATAAATGCAACTGTCCGCTCCATGGAGCGTTTGTCGAGAAGCTTTCTACCATGCAACAGGAGACAACAGATATAGCAACACAAACATCGGCTGATATATTTTCCGTGGTAGAGGATATTTCAGAGTCTACGACATCAATAACACGACGTACACTGTTGCCATTTCTATCCAGAAAGTCCGACTCAGTCAAGGGGAGAGCTAGATCAAAGGTGTTTGTACACAAACTCGCTGTGCACTTCAAAGACGTTGAAAATAAATCGAGAAATTACACAGTGAGTTCAATCACGGGACGCATGAATTCAGATCGTTAATGTCAACTTCCAGTAATCGAGTGAAAGAAGCATTTCAGAAAATTAAAACGACACACAAGCTTTTGATGGAAGTAAAGTCGCAGATTCAGATGGATTTGACAAAGTATCTAGCAGCGTTTGTAGCCAAAAGCCACGATGACATCTCGTACATGACACACTAACATTACAACCACCAGACTGTTATAACCATGCCGACTACATTGTTCAGCGATGCAGACCAATGCTGCATCTAATCTGACATGTTTTCCATAACAACACTTAAATAGCCGTTTCGGTTTTTCATATTGTCGTCTTTCGCTCTTCCTATTGTTCTACCGTGAAACGTCCATAGTCAATATACCTACCTACTTTGTTTTTGCAAGTCACAACGTTAGCGTACATACTACTACCTAAACCTTTCCGTGAATATGACAACTGCTTTCAATTAACTCAATGTCATATCAATATGCATGGAAGCGGAGACACGAATGACTCTGCATTGGCTTTGTTTGATGGGGACAATGTCAACATACATGATTTCTGTACATTCAGGCTACTTCCAAACTATATTGCTCCGAATGTCATTTCCCTAAATACGGCCCATTGTCTCCTTATATACGATTGTGGGCTTCTATTAATTCCGAAAGTGGAAAACGATCACTAGTCACATCTATGTTGTTACAAACGTGACGTAGATGTATCCATACCATAAACGATCAACCACATACTTTTCCCAAAGAACTACCGTCATGGCAAATATGCTATTTCATATATTGCGGCGAACGAATTTCTTAATATTTCTTCCAATATCTAAGCTACACCATTTTCTCGAAACCGTCATACGTGCAACAACGTTGTCTCAGATGTCAAAGACATTTGAATCTATTCGGAGTTAGCTACCGCTGCTCCAAAGAATGTCCCAATATTGATCATTACCATATGGACATGGAATTAGAGACACGTGCGTGTTTCCAAACACATATGCTATGCTTGCCTCAATGACGTCGGTTGTAACTATACTGATAATTGTCATAGCAGCTACCATAAGCTTTGTCATTCATCTTAAGATGAGTAAACTCTATTCACTTTCTAACAACCATATAACGTGTAAATGTACCTCCTCACAGACAGTGTAGATTTTCAAATGGTCAAAGTCTGTACCGTCAGTAAGTATATCATCTTCAGCAAAGCGAAGGAGTAGTTTTCAAGATTCGATTGAGGTGAATATCTGCGTGATAGAATGACAATGCCAATCAAATCACTGACGTGAAAACATACCACATGAAATAAATTATTGAATTAAAAAATATCTAGTATATTTTATATGTGTACTTGTTCGGTCGGCATTATGAAAAAGGTACAGTGCTGAAACTTATTAAATTGAAACCGAAACTGAAATTGAACAGAAACTGAATCGAGGCTAATCGAATTGATGTAGCGTTATCACAGAGATATGACCCTTACAAACCCTTTAAAAACACATGATGCGCCTTATAAAGCGCACCATCTGGTTTCTGGGAGTGTAGGTCTGTTTTGTATGCAATATATTACTTATCGGGACGAAACAAGAAACATCGTCACTTTCAATAGTTCCAGTCATGTTAGGTACATTCAATGTTTGCGGACATATGTTGGTTCATTCTCCGATCGCGTTGATGTCAGGTACATTACTGTACCTTCACGTCAGAACAAATATCACTTTTCTTAGACTTGAAAGCTTTATTTACATATCTCTAGTATGCTGATATTTACACCACGAGGCCATACTTTATTGAAATGAAATGAATATATGAGTAACTAAGTAAAATGCAATTGAATCATTTTGAAAACATAGAACATTTAATAGTTAACAATCGTCTGTTACAGAGTCGCTAAAACGCGATATTTTAGTCTGTTGCATTGCCAGTAATGCCGACCGTTCAGACTAGCTCATACACGATTGAGCCTGCATCGTATAGTGTTCCAGGAGAACTGGGTCCAAGCCTGCAGTTTCCAGACTTGAAAGCAAATGACCGGCATGCGCCATGCGCAGAGCATTTGGAGGAGCACGCCAGTGGCTCATCTACAGCAAAAGTGCCAAGTATCGCACTCGAAAATGTTGAATTCTGATGGGCAACTCTGTATCTGATACAGTAAAGCGAAATTGGGAGTGGAGGATTATACGGGGTTAAGAAAGTGCTGGTAGTCGTAGGGAGTGTCGTTGTAGCGGTTTTGGTTGAACTGGAGCGAGTTGTTGTAGATGTGGGAGGAGTAATGGTAGAAGTGGTGGTGGTAGTGGTGGTACTTGTGTCGGTAGTAGATGTGGTTGAAAAGGGGGTTGTGGTAGGAATGGTGATATTAGTTATGGTAGGAGTTGTTGTAGGAGTTGTGGTATTTATGGTGGCTGGAAGTGTAGTTGTAGTCATAGTAGACGTGGCGGTATTTGTGGTGGTAGTAGTGATGGTAGTAATTGGGGTAGAAGTAGTCGAATCTGGCCAATTTGCAACTAAACAATTCGTCTCATAGGCAGCGTCCGCATTGGGGTTTTCACAAGGTATGATATGTGCACATGTGACTCTTCCTGTAAAATAGTTATCCCCGTCTAGAGAACCACCAAATCGTAGAGTGCCGGGAAAGCTTGTCGGTAGTTCTTGTACCCATTGAGCATAGCTTGCTCCGGTGTTGAGTGTTAATTCTGGTGACCCTATTTCATATTTTACTTTAGATTGGTAGTAGTCACGTTGGAATATCACGATATACCACTTGTTATAAGTCATAGACGTATATGTAGTGCCCTCAGTCTCAGAGTGTCCGTTGCCAATTGATGTTTTTATGTTTCCTTTCACCACTTCCATTTTCACAGATTTCAAAAATGATCCACTTGTGGCATTATCTGCATAGTCGTCGCTCCTGTAGTGTAGGAACACCCCGTCTTCAACAAAAAACACGTAGAAATATATAGCGTAATTCTTAATCGTGTCATTCCTGTAGGGAACAGGGACTTCAATGAACGACCCATCGGTACCTTTTAGCTCTAGAGCATTGTAATCTAGACTTGGTGGTCCACTAGTATAGCTAATATTGTTGCTATTGCCGGTCCAAGACGTGGTGCTGATTTCGTACTGTTGTATTCCCTCGCCTAGAGGCCATGTAAATGTAGCAGGCTCGTCCACGGGAATACATGACGCCTGGTAACCTAAAGAACATACATAACTGAATCATTATTAAGGTGAAATGCGTCTGAACGCTTTTTTTCTAGTTTTGCAAAGCTGTTTTACATGCAAAAGATATTTCTATTTTGAATATTTTATCAATTCCATATCCTAATTAGTCTTGAAGACGTGTAATCCGAGCCTTCTCTGTCCCTAAACCAGCCCGTTTAACGATTTTTGATATTTCATGTTGCTGGTTAGGGTCAGAGGAACTCCTATACTTAAAACCCGGTGATTTCCTCTCCCCCGCGGGAGAGGCACTTTAAATTAATTTATCTAAGTAAACATTCTTTGGATTAACTTTTCAAGCTTATAAATCGATCATCAATATATATATTATTCAATTGAAATCGAAATATTTGTTTTGTAAAACTATTATGCTGTTGTCACGTGACAAGAGGTGAATTTGACTTAAAACCTTTGTACATGAAGGAATTTGTTAAGACTAACTCTGAAAAGGATGGACCGTTACCAAGTAATAATGGTTTAAAAAACAAAAGTTTTGGTTCAAATATGTTAATAAATATATCTATAACATATCTATAGGCTTGAAATGTTAATCCAATGAATGTTTATGTCGCTATATTGATTTAAGTTCCTCTCCCGCGCGAGTGAGGAAATCCCCGGGGTTTTACTATAGGAGTTCCTCTGACCCTAACCAGCTACATGAAATACCAAAAAAACGTAAAAAGGGCTGGTTGAGGGACTGAGAAGGCTCTGAATAGAAAACGTGGAGCATCAAACAAGTCTACTGACGTCATGTTTCACACAACATCTGAAAAGATAAAATAACGTTATTTGGCTCATATCGGTTTCATATTTTTTCATACAAGCTATATGTTTATTATATCGTAATGTGATGTTAAAGAGCAACACACTGATATCAACGTTGGCTATCTTCGGTCCATGGCAACGGCGCAAATGTTAAATAAGTTACGTTGCAACCGAAAAATTGACGTCAAGTATCAGCTTAAAGTTTAGTTTTCAAAATTAAGTTTGGCTCATGTAAAATCGTTACTGTATAACATTGTATGATATGAATATTTTGTATAACATCTACTTCTCACGGAAGCCATTATACTAAATTAAGGAGTCACCTGACGTTTTGCTGCACAGTTCCTAACGCTAACTCGACCTCGCGCACATAAATTCGCAGACGCAAATCAATGAGATATTTTATTTTCCTTACCAAGTGTGTGCATACATACTATTTCTGAAAAAAATCGAAAGAGAAACAATCTGGCGCATTCCACCTTAAGTCGGAATCTGTTTTGGAAGATTTTACTGTTAAGCGTCTGTTAGTAGATTATATTCTATACCAACGGTTATTACATGTTACCAATATGCACGATGTAATTATAAAAAAGTTTCTACGCGTAGTGTAGTAAGCAAAATAACCCCCAGCTTGTATGAAATATTGTTTTTCTCACAACATTCGTCGTGTCCCGGTTAAGATAAACATCACAGATGTCACATGTGTAAGACACTATATGACGTCATAATTACAAGTCGTACCATATTGTGCCGAATGCCGACACAATACAAGACACTAGTTTCAGTTTGATTCTGAAATTAGTTAAAATAATTCAGTATCAAACATAATCTTAGATATCTGGAAAAGAATCTGACACTCGTTGTCTTTTGAGGTATCCTTCTCTTAAACTCATCTAGAATATTGTTTTATTAATCTCGCCAAAGGCTCTTTTTAGATTCGTTGAAGAAAAGCTGAATCCGAAAAGAGCCAAATAACGTTATTGTGTACCTTTCAGACACTGTGGACGTCAGTAGTCGTGTTTGACGCCCCATGTCTTCAGGACTAATAAAGGTATCGAAATGTATTCAACAAATTAAAATAAAAAATGTCTGAATCATTTCGCGTGCAAAACAGCTCTTACATAATTCCAGAGATAAAATCAGACGAATTCCACCTTGTAGACTTCGCGTAGTCAGAAATTCAAGAAAAGTATGACAGTCGGACTCTTCACCCGTATTCAGAAAAGTTAAATAGAGGCCCGTCCCACAGGGTAGCATTTTAAATGGGGAACACAATTTCAACAACGGTTACTTGTCTGTTTGTGTTGTTAACGTCTGTTTTCCCTTTTAAGTAAAGAGCAATTGGAAAACATCGTAGATGAGAATCAGGGGTCTACGATTGGTTAAAGATTTCTGATTTACCGTTATTCTTTGTGTTCTGTCAGTCAGTGAATTAAACATGCATCATTGGATTGTTTGGCCCTCTCTTGAAATGCTTGGCTGCCTAGCTACAACAATTTTGAGTTTCCCATGCGTTAACCGTTACATTCACACCAGGGGGGAACGATTGGGGGTCATGAATAGGCCAAGACGAATGTCTTTAAATTACCTACCCACTTTTTTGTTTCGCCGAGGGGCGTAATTCTCGTATAGCCCTGAGGAGACAGATAAAAAAGCGCGGGTATGTAAGACCCACCTCGCGCGTTTTTCCTTTGTCTTCCCAGGTCGGCAAACGGTTACACACCCCGTGCTTTTTCGCCAAGAACAATCGTCAATGTTCTAAAACCACGTATGTGCCATTTTTAAAACAATGGTACATACGTGGTTTTAGAAGAACACAGGCGGTATCACGCCATTATGTCAAAATGATAGCAACGTTTTTTTTAACGATCATAGATAATGTTTGTCAAAAACATGTACTCGCCATATTGCCATTTCGTCAGATAGGTGTTGTTTTTTTAAAAAAAAAATGCTTAAATTGTGCTCTTAGACATTATCGCCAAACTGGAAGAGAGCGTCCAATTCTATTAACGGATTATATCCGCACAAATCATGGTATTGTAAATGCAATATAATGACCGACATCAAGCTTTGTATCGGAATTTGGGCCTCTAATTGAGAACCAGCCCAGCAATGAATTCTCAAACTAGAAAATGTATCCATAGGACACAGATGCCCCCACTTCCGCTTTGTCAAAAATGCCATATTTTCACACAATAAAGGCCCATAACTCCGTAAATATTAATTTTGGACGGATGAAAATACCCAGGTGCACAAGTTCACACCCTGAGTAATATATCTATGAAGTTTCAAGTCTGTAGTACAACGCTTTTAGAGTTACGCGAGACACAAACTTTTCGGGACAAACGTACGGACGGACGGACGGACGTACGTACGGACAGACGGACAAAGGCAAATCAATATGCCCCCCCCCCTCTTTTAGTGGTGGGGGCATAAAAATGAAATAAGAAGTTTGGATCGAAATGAGATGCCGAGTTATTCGACTTTTCTACCGTAACTAAATTTTTATCAAAGGACCAAAGGTCCTGAGAGAAGGTGAAATGTGTTGTGTGGGAACAAACTAAAAAACTGTAGGAGTGATGCTTCAAAATGTCTAGAAGAGTTGCAGTTATGTATCACCTGACTTTGTTTTCCAACTCGTAATTACATGCAATTTCATTTGGGTAGCTTCAACAATATAGGAGGTATGTTGTAGGTTATTCAGTAACAACGACAATTAAAGGGTGATCACAAGATTATTCATTGAATAATTTACTTAAGGTTTTATTTCAAGTGCAACAATCAGTGACTGAATAAATACATATGTGTATGACATATGCAAGACAAAATTTCCAATTGATTTGATCCAAGCTACGGATTAAACACACGCAACTCTGCATTAATTGATAAATTCTCAGAGTTAACATAATTGTGTCCATAGTAATTGTCTAATAATCTTGAGCGCACATTCACTATTTATTTGGCCGATGTTGATGAAAATGTCACTCTGGCTCAAAAATTAACTCTTAGCATGCTAGCAGCGGGTTTATCTGCCCAGGGATAGCCTATGCAAACAGTTTCGATACAGATCAAGCTCAACAACACGTTGGGCTTGATCCGAGATCCAAACCTTTTGACAATTTGATTATTTTATCTGCAAAATGAGGAAGAAAATATTATATATAACGAATCATTGGAGATAATACTAGTAGTTTATCTGACATAAATTACCCAGTAAGCAAAAAGTTAAAGAACAAGATATTTCTATTCGCTATTAACGCAGAATCTAGTCACTAATCATTTCAGACCCTGACAAGAAACTATGCACCTAAGCACAAAACCTGCCCTTATGTTTTTGCTTCAGAGTTTAGTTTCGATTGAAGCGTGAGTTCGACTCAACTGTTTGGTCCGCATACGGATGATGTATTCATATTAAGTGCTAAATCACTATACCATTTACCCATATCATTCAAAGCGTGACAAACAAATTGTTTTAGCTACCGACTGAATTAAGATCAGACGCTGACTAACTCTGATCCGGATCCAAGCCGTTGACCAAAACATTCACCTTTGTGTGTATACACGCACTTCCCCAACAGAATCCCAATAGTATTTTACGATAGAAAGCAATAATATACACTGGATAATATTTGACCAACATCGAGGTCGCTTCACAGTCAGAATTATTCTTTCAGTGGTTAGAGATTTGCGTAAAAATAAATATAAGACTGACCAAATACTAAACTGACAACAAATTCTGGGACAGGTTACACAACTGTAAATTTAACACTCGATGATGTTAAGAGGCTTATTCAGAGGCTAACAATTAGCCGCTGTATTTTAAAGAGCCGTTGTATATATCTAAAAATGGACCCTGAAAACGAAGCCTATGAAACGACACTATCATTATAAAAATCGAAACGGTAGCTAGCTACCTGGTGAGCAGGTAGCCGCGGTTTGAGCCCCTAACCAGTTACTGCTGTCAAAAAATGCTGTCTGCTAAAACTCTCCTCAAAATTACCCAAATTGCTTTAAAGGGTGGTGAGCGCTTTGTTGAGTGTAAAACAGCCTAGATCAGGATCAGACACCAAGTTAAAAGAACCCTTTGTTATTGTTTATGGGTATGTTTAGCAGTATAAGGTAAGAACGTTTATCAGAATGCGCAGTCATGGAAACATTGTGAAGAGGCGTAGTACGCAATGGTAAATGATATGCAAGATAAGAGGCATATAAATTTGATTTCTTGACAGTGCCGAAAAAAAGGCAGGGCGATAGGGAAAAGGCATGCCGACAGAAGAGGGCGACAAAGCACGATGCCATTCTTAAATTGGAAAGCTTGAACACTTAAGTGAACTTAATAATTTTTCAAACTTTCATCTTCCTTCCATGAAACAACGACCTTAACACTAACAGATTATGGCGCCGCGTAAGGATATGTCACGCATATCAAACAGTTGTTTTCCATACAGCAAACGCGAAGGCAATATTGGAATATATTCTGCAAGTTTTACAGTTGTGCTTCTAAATATTTCATTCGTTTTGGGGTATCAAATTAACATTTTCAGTTGAATTGATAAAAACTTAATTTTAATGTACAGGTCAACAACATGTGTCTCGCTGATTAGAACTACCTTTCATACACTTATTCAAATTAGGAGTACTTTGGTTCACACAGAATTTCTTCGCGTGGCAACAAGAGACGGTTTCATCTTCTAAAAAGCATCAAGTCCTGCTCAGCTCAATGAAGGCTAGAACAGTTTGAGCTGTAGTTGAATGCAGTACTTGAAATGCACCAGTTCCACTGAATCCACTCAATTGAGCTAGACTTCTTAAGACACAACAAACAGTTTAGGCGGGATAAGGGCTAATAATCTAGTGACTTTTCAAGAAATAAACTGTAAGCGAAACCCCTAAATAAGCAACTATCACTGCTACATTGACCACTTCTATTATTACTTTTATAATTTAAACTACACTACTAATGATTATCTACTACTACTACTACTACTAATACTACGATGACGACTACTACTTCTATAAATACTACAACTACTTCTGCTATTACTTCTACTACAACTACTACTACTACTACTACTACGACGACGACGACGACGACTACAACTACTATATATACTACAACTACTACTATTACTACTTTGTAGTATTGCTGCTACTGCATTGTACATCCACTACTACTACTTCTATTGGGTCCGCCGTGGCCAAGGGGTAAGAGTCTCCGACTTCAAATCCCTTGGTCCCTCACCGCTGTGGGTTTGAGCCTCACCCGGGGTGAACATCTTTATGTGAGGAAGCCTTCCGGCTGGCTTGTGATAGATCAGTGGTTCTACACAGTTGTCCGTCTGTGCAACTCAGTCGGGTTTCTGGGGTCTTCCTCCACTAGTAATTAGCCGGGCGTCGCGAAATGACTGAAATACTGTCGAAGCGACGTAA
>JAULCE010112209.1:0-12420 GCA_032359355.1 Macoma nasuta | reverse complement strand
GATGAAAAGGAGGAGTATCTTAAAACAAAACAAATAAATTATAATTGGTTTTGAAAATAGTGTGAGAATTTTCCACAATATTTTAAGGTCGTCTGTTACAGAGGCGTCTAAAGAGATATACACTGAGTAAATGGTTAAATAAAATTGTCTAGATTTTAGATTATATTTTATTCGATTTTACTTTCTGTTTAACCCTTTACTCCTTTGACGCCTCGTTTACAGATGACTATTGAAAACATTGTGGAAAATATAAAACTTGCTCATGATAAGCAAATGCTCAAATTTCCACAAAATATTCAAAGCCATTCAAAGGTGCTTTCCTTTTCTCTAGATACTTCTATTGGTGCTGCGTATTTGGTCAGGAGAGTGCCACAATCGCTCGGCACCTACGGATTCGACTCTCATGGTGAATTATGAGGATCTTCCCTCTTAATAAAATATTGTTAGTCATATAACAATGCAAATATATAAGAATATATTGAGATAACTTATGTATTTATAAACATGGACACAGTTACAAAATGTACATCTACATTTTTCTTGCAGTATTTTGGCTAAATAAAAAGTCATGTGACTACTTCACCCTCTTGGAAATTTAATCAGCTTTTTATCGTTTCTGTAGGGTATGGAATTAATGGTTATTTACTCTTTCCCTACAAGAAATATAATCTGATAACAAATATGTAAATCTTAGTCTCAAGGCTAAAGGGACAAGCCAATTTTGAACTGTATTGAAATCAGTGTAGAAAATGAAGCATTCAAAATGTTTGCCCATAACGATGAAATGCTCCATTATCTAAAATGTTTTCAATAGTCATCAGTTACCGAGGCGCTAAAAGGGTTTGAGAGGAGAAAAGGTTATAAAATGTTAATTTAATTGTGCGTGGAGTGGGATGGTTCTCTGACCCCTTCATACCTTTAATGTAATAAATGTGATTGAATCGGATACAAAATGAAAAAAAAAATCTGAGAAAACTCGTTCTTGATCACACGCAACACAAATCTTCAAATAAAGTCAATCTTACGTAAAAAGGTGAATCAATCTCCTACGTGGAGGCAATGACTTAAAATTCATTCCGCGAGGTCTAGCAATTTGCATAATTGGTTTCTAATGAGTCCGCAATTGGGATATTTTAAATTTTCGGCAATGTTACCACATTGTATGATGATGGCATTTTTTAAGTTTTGCAACTAATTTGTTTGAGAACCTAGGCAACTTTTGAAAATCGTCGATGGACAGTCTAGAATTAGAGCAAATGCTCAGTTTCCAACAATGTTGTCTTTAGTAGGTGTATCTAGTCTTCTACAGAGGATTAATGAATTAAGGTTTAATGAATAAAATAAATCATGATTTGTCAAACTCTTCAGGCAATGTTAGAGAAAAGAAAACACAATCTGTTACACTAACCCTGAAACATTTGGCAATCAGAGTTTATAATTGTTATCTTTATTATTATCAGACATCCGGCTTAAAGGTGTTACATATAATAAAGCTACAATCAGCTGATCTCATTGAGTCGGAGTGAGTGTACCCAATGTTTTAAAAAAAACCTATTCAAAGACTAGAGGTTTGTATTCATTGAAAACAGACATCCCCCCCTCCACCCATTTAACCCCCACCAACATAAACAGTGTGACATGATGGACCTGTTATATGTCAAAGGCGAGAGGGGTGTCAACGAGAGCACACCGCAGCGGTACACTGTACGTAAAACTCCGAATCCTACGGAATCCTATTGCTGCCTAATCCATCTTCGCCCGGCGCCTTGTTAACACCGAAAAAAAAATGCGAAAGTGCAATTTGACCCGTTACCTCATGCAAATATATGTCCACACCTCTGTAGCAAGATATGGAGCTAATAGAATTCCTAGAAATGAACTACGTTGTATTTATTGCGATTTGAATGATATATATGATGAACTGCATTCCCGAACTTGGCATCTGATCTGGATCTCAGCTGTTAAACTCTCGAGACAATACTTTCCCCCAAAACATCGAGAAAACAAAGAATTGAAATACAAATTACCAGTCTGGGCAGAAAGCACTCTTATATATCAGGAAATGTATATCATAATAATCCAAAAATAAAGAAAATCAGCCTACAACAGGAAATGTTCTCTGTTGATAGCCGCTGTGTAACTACGCAATGAAATGAATATCTTGATAGCCAGCAGTGATTTTTCCTTCATATAAACCTTTACATCATAGTTTTTAGACTCGTAAACGAGAACAGAATGACTATCTAGGCAAACAAAAAATGCATGTTTTGAATTTTATTGAAAATGTTGTAGGAAATGTAGTATTTGCTCGTCACATTATCTGAGGATAGTTCAATAATATGCTATCAAGTTAAAGAGAAGAACAGTAAATTAGACTAACAACCCACTAAACCTCCTGACAAAACGACCAAGACCAACAAGCTTTTACAATTCCTGTATAGACACCACTCTATTAAATGGGGGTATAACAAATAAGCATTTTAATCCTCTCCTCCACGCATTAGTTTCAGACCTATTCACAAGGAAAATATATATGGAAGGGATGAATATCTACGAAACAGATACATCACATTTGAATATTGCGTTGAAACTATTGCTATCAGTCATCAGCAACAGAAGCATAACAAGGCGTTTCTATGGAGCAAAGGGTTACCTGGATGTATAACAAGAATGAAATGAATGTAATAAGTTTCTCTCCTCTCTGGCGTGTGTCTCAGGCAATAAAGTTGAGCCAGCATTTTGGATCCATAGGAAATAGCAAGCTGAAATTAAAAGCGTTGTGTTAAGTAATCCGACAGGGTCACTAAAGCCCAATCAATCTTTTTGGGAACAGTGCATACCCTGTCCCCTTAGAAGTTGTGTGATCTGGGTCTATACTCTTTGAAATAGGCTGAAATATGCGTATAATCGAAATCGTTCTAACTCTTTACGTCATATGCTGTTCTGAGACTCATCAGTGGAATATTGTTCAATGTTTTATACTGTGTTCATATAAATACAATATGACATTATTTATAACTTTTATGACCACGTATGGTATGTATAACCTATAATGTATTATTCTATAGCATGTACGCATGCTTATATGTGGCTCTGACCTTGGCATCGGATTTGAATCACAGCTGAGTATGAACAGAAAATAATCTTGATAGCAGGCATATTTAGAAATTAATTTCCCAAATCAGCTTACTACAGAAGTTCTTCCTAATAGCCAATAAGAAGTCAGTGTGTTATTGAGCGAATTAGTATACATCCATTTAGCTACCAATCATATTGTTCTTGTTTAAAACACGAAGTTGGCTCCAATTGAATTTGAAAAATATTTATTAAAATTTGGTATTTTCACAGTTCACAGTAATACGCGACATGTTTTAACAATGATATTCAAAATGATTTTAACGTGTGCTTGTCACAACAAAGTATCTCATTCACTCAACCGAACAGTAAAGCTTGCGCGTAACTGACTAAATCACCGTTTACGTCTCAAATCGTTTTAATGCGGGTTAAACACATGTATCAGTCGTGACTCTTACGGGCCATCATGGCTTATGACATTTTATGATATTCGCGATGGCCCATGAATATAACTGTGGATACTGTGTTGAATCGCGATGAAATGGGTTACTTGTATGCTATAACGACATCTGTTGTCATGAACACTCCAATTTTATTACATAAATGTACATTTGGTGGCGTAACTAAATCGCGGAATAGTCTTGGGCAATCTTCATTTCGGATATTTTAACGCCTACCCGCTGTTTAAATAGCCATCTGTCCAAATTCTCGCCTGCTGCAATTTAAACTTCGTCGGCCGTGTGCATACAGCTTGCATGATGTCCGATGTCTGATCTGGATCCACTCTTTATTTTCAAAAAGTACTATCATGCCTATAGTCGTAAGAAGCTGTTAAAGGGATACTATATTACCCCAAAATAGCAGCTTATAAGCGGATCTGCTTTAACATATCTGTATACTTTGATTTAAAATTCAAAATCATCAAAGGTTTATGCGCATATTGATTAATAAGATTTATCTACTCTCGTTAAGACAAACATTCTGCTTGTTCCCAGCAACAGCGACATTTTCGCGTTTATCGCTGTCCTTAGTGAGATAAAACAAGCCAGGGTAGAATGTTATCCAACCGTCTTAGCCCAATTGTTGTTGACTACTAAACCTGTTGTCTTCTTATTGTTTGTAAAATGTAAATTCAGGGGACTATTTTTAAAGTTCTTAATTACCCGAATCTGTAAAGTTCTACATGTGATTCGGGTTAATTGAACTTAAAAAATAGTCATAGACACTTCGACACGGCTCTACAGAGCGAATGCTCTACAAACTGGACAGGGTTAATTTATCATATGATGATTCGTTCAAAATGATCGGGTGTAGAGACACATAGTAAATACTTTTATCAGACTGTTCCTGGTGGAGTAGTCTGATCAGAGTCTACTCTATTTGCACATACCTTTTTGGTCAAAGTCTTAGAGGCATTACGGTTTCTAAGACATTGATAAATGAAGTTTAGATATGAGGAATTAATCAATAATGAATGACGAATAAAAAAACATGTACATTATTTTGAGAACATGTAAGAAATAGTTTTGTTTGTGTTTGACATCTTAGTTTCCCTTTTTTATCTTGATATAGAACCGAAAGTTTACACTCACTTCATATATCAATATTTCACTTTTGTCAGAAGGCTATATAGGTTTCACGGTTTATTTGATAAGAATAGTGCATATTCCCCCACAGCCTTTCACTAACAAGATAAAACCATTTGCATTTGGCTACACAAATGGATCATTGGTTTCACGTGTCACCGGTTACACGTGTCAAACGGTTACACGTGTCATCCGTTATACTTACTACTTGATACAAGTGCCATCCGTTACACGTGGCATCAGGTACACGTGCCTTTCGTTACACGTAGCATCCGTTACACGTGATATCCGTTACATTGTTTTGTTAAAAGTAGTGTTTCATTGTTTCTCATCCAAACAGGTTGTATGTATATTAGGCATCAAGTAGAGTAATGTCAAGCAAGGTATTTTTTATCAATTCATCTATCAAAATATTATAATACATATGTTGATCAGACAATAATATATAGCTATAGTTAGTTTATCATAGTTGCGAGTAAGTGCAAGCTCTTCTAGCATTTGTAGATAATGATAGCCTATTTCCATGTTCATCACGACCCTTAGAAGATTAAGCCACTAATGCATTAAAGGCTGTTCTCTTGCATGCACCAAAGAAGGAACTGTCTGTGTCACACAGAGTTATGCAATATACTCGTATGGCCAACATTTTGAACCTTTGCGAAATGGACAATGCTATCACAATGTCATGATCTAAACATACACCGAGTTTGATCAAAATATATTTGTCTTTTACCTATTTCATGTGCATGTACTGATAATACTCAATCTCGGAACATGAAGAAATTATAATATTCAACATTCAACCAGACATGTGCAATTATGTCTTACATGAAGCCATCAAGAGTTGAATACTATGTACAGTCAAATCTGTATAAAGCGGCCACTGAAACAACTAGGCATTTGTGGTCTTTGAAACAGGCGGTCACTTAATGCAGAAAGACAGTAATGCAGAAAGCTTTCAAAAGAGCTTTATGCATTACTTCTGTTCTGTTTTAAGTGACCACCTGTCGATAATAGCCGCCATGGTATCTTATTTGATGGCCGCTCAAGACAGGTTTGACTGCATAAAGAATTGCAAGTTGCCTTTTACTGCGGTGCAAAAATAAACCTATCTTGAACATGGATAAGTTATGTTTGGTTGCAAATTGAGGGGTGTTTTTCATTTACATTCCATGTGTGAGCAAGTTTGTGACTTTAAAAACATGAAGACAAGAAAGTTCTCCACTCATGTATGCAATCGAATTCTGAAACATAGAAAATATTAAAGTAAGTTGGATAAACGGATGTTTATCGTGGCTACAGAATTGGCACAACAGGCTTGCCATCAAATCGATCTGTTTTGTCAGTTTTCCTGAAAATATGAGTAAGGAACAAAACTTGTCTGGTCGTGGAGTCAGGCGTATTTGCTTTAACAAGAGGTCCACTAGGGCCTATGCTCTACTGGCTTGGTTCTATTGGTCATTTTCAAATCAAAGATCAGAGAAGAAATGGAGACTATTGTGTTCACAAGCTGTAATATAGCAATTATCGAAAGGAATCTTGCTGTCATTGATATATTACTACTGTATAAGTTTGGTTAAGATAAAAAAAAAAATGGAGACTTTATCACGTAAACATGTGGATTTTTAGCAATCTTGATAATTTCAAGGGTCATAATTGAGTCGTGCATCTGGATGATTTTTAAAAAGGAACCGAGCTGTCTTAACTGTCTAACTACTGTATAATATTGGTGAAGATCGGAAAAAATGGAGATTTTATAGCTTAAACAAGCTGTATTATTGCAATGTTGACAAGCAAGTGTGACAATTTCAAGTGCCATAAATAATCCAGTCATGCATGGAGGATCTGGCTGGTTTTTAAAAAAAGATCTGAGCTCAAAAGCATATCTAACTACTGTATAAGTTTGGTGAAGATCCATACAGAAATGGAAACCTTATCGCGTAAACAAGCTGTATTATAGCAATTTTGACTAACTCAAGAATTATAATCCAGTCATGCATGCACGGATCTGGCTTGGTTTTGAAAGGAACCGAGCTCTAATGAATATCTGACTACTGTATAGGTATGGACACTTTATAGCGTATATAAATATATAAGTAATAGACTTTATATAATTTAGGAAATACCAATTTTGCTTTGCAACAAAAATGAGTAATCAATTACAGAAAGAAAGTAATATAAAACTCTCTGTCTGTGTCTGTTGGGGCCATATTAGTCACCCTCCTGACATCTGAAATTTACGTTTGTGAAAGTCACTAAACATGGCAGCCGTCCAATTCCCTTACAGATATCACAAGGAATTACCTGTTACAAATTAAGTCAAATCGTATAATAAATGAATTTGACTTGAAATAAGGAAACAAAACACATATTTGTGGTGAAACATTCATCTGACCTTAAATTGACCTTGACCTTAATTGTGCCCATATTTTATCTTCTTTTGATGTTTTATTCAACCAAGATTAGTTCAGTGTACAAATGTTGCAATATGCATAAAAACTAATGAAGTGTAACAATATTTCAAAATACACTGTCGTCCATCTTGGAGTCCATATTTGGTTATAAAAACTGGGTCTGTGAAGGTGATTATCCAATTTCTATACAAATATCACAAAGAACCATACGTCACCAAATTTCTGAATTAAAACTGCACGATAATCACAAAACGACTTTGTATAGGAAAAGATTTTGCACTGTTAAAGTTCATCTGACCTCGAAATGACCTTGACATTGACCTAACCTGTGACCATACATTTTCTTGATTTGAAGTTTTGTGCAACTGCAATTGTCTCAATGAACAAATGTGGAAGTATGCATGACAACATGAATCCTATAAATATATGTCATTATATCATGAAGAAATCTGAATCTGGCAACCATCTTGGAAGCCATTTTTGATTCTAAAATCCATGTTTGTGGAAGTCATTTAACTATACCATGCCTTCAATATCTTACTGATGATGTATGACCATTTGTTTCCATTGAAATTGAAGCTCAAACTGACTTTGAAAAGGGAAACAATGAAACATTTTTCTGTATGTTTCAATCTAAAATATAAAGATATTGCCCTTGACCTTAAATGTGTCCTTATTTGATCTTAATTTGATGCTGTATGCAATAACACTCAATTCAATGAAATATTTTAACTTGTATGCATGAAAAAGTGCATACTGTAGCAATAGTTCATAGTTCATGAATAAAACACTAAAATTGGCAGTCATTTTGGACGCCATCTTTTGACATCTGCACCAAGATATGCTCAATTAGCCCGGTATTTTCATATACTAAAGACTATGATGAACATTTTGGTATATAAAATTGCTTGTTCTACTTTCACTATCACCCTAACCACAAAATCCTATAATTGTCACTCCACTATAAGTGTTAATTATGATGATACGACATCATAGACGCCATGTTCAATTTATCCATAACATGAAACGTTAAAGCGATTTTAAAGGCAGAGAGGCAAGGCCTTACAATTACTTTCGAGGTATAAACAGTCATTCACCGATGTATGATCTTGACCTTTATAACTAAAAATAGATGTTTACATATATATAAAAGGTCAAAGGCATAGTGATCAAGACTTATACTGTTTCAAAGACTGATATTGGAATTCGACATGAATACAACTTAACATGTTATCAAGGGCAATGTATTTAAAATTGGCAGACATCTTGGACGCCATATGTAATAGCATGCGTTCGCAAGAGCTTTCAGATGGCCATCATAATTTTTCATAAACTTTGAACATTTCTCTACAAAAAAATATAAACATTTTGAGGGGTATATTGAGGTGCAACCAAAATCCTATTTTGAAGGCTTTTCCCAACTTGGGTCCCCTACTACTACATGTTTCCATGAGTTCCTATGCTTTTGATGCAACACACCCCCTAAACCAAAAGAAGATGCGTCGGCTGAAACTAGCGTCTCCTTATTTTGATCATAATGGGTCCAGACCTTTGTTGAAATAACCAACCTTTTGATTTATGAGAATGCATTTTCTTGTGCTGTACCCCAGGTCCATGCATTTGTAACCTTTAACATATCTTTTAAAGGCGTTGATTCCTCTGCCAACTTTGGCGATAATCTATTCAGCTCTTGTGTCATACCCAGAAATCTTCTTACATCTCTGTGGTTGCCCTGACTTTATACGGGTTAACTTGTTTTCCATGGTCCCCAACAATATCACAAAGAAATGTATCACTTGATTGGGCGAACACACAGTTTTCTTTGTTTAGAGTTATACCTGCCTGTTCTACTGTTGTGAGCACACGTGTAAACATAATGTCGTGCTCCTCCTGTTTTGAACCGGAAATGGCAAACTACCCCAGGGATACCCTCTAGAAGCTCTGACATTTTCTTTTGGTATAATTCTGGGACTGAACTTATTCCGGATGGAAGCATATTAAAACACAATATTTCAAAGGGTGTAATGAAAGTTGTAAAATTTTCGACTCCTTTGGTAGCTTGATTCACTTGAAACCGGAATTAGCATCTATTTTGCTAAAAACTCGCCCTACCTCGCTGCTAACTTTGTCAGTGTCTCTTCTACAGTGCGGGTAGTTTTTCTGTTTTAATTGACTGATCTTGCTGGGTTAGGTCAACACAGATTCGGATTTTCCCATTGCTTTTGGGTGCAACTACAATGCCTGCATACCATTCTGTTGACTCATCAACTTTTGAGATGACCTCTTGTTCTTAGATTTTCTGCAGTTCACTCATAACCTTTATTAATAATTGATTGGGTACACTGCGAGGTACATAAGGAATAGGGCTTGGCAATGCTATCGAGCGTAATGGAATATTCCCAATGTGTTTGTCCTAGCTCCTTAAACAAGTTCGGAAATTTGTCGTGATAATTTTCCTAATCTTGATCTGGCTCATGTACAGTAAAAAAGATGTACCTGGTCATTTATTGGGAGCACTTGTATCGTAGGAAGACCATGAAGTGCGCGAGCAAATGCCTTCACAACAAATATTTCTTGAATACTAAAGCACCTATTCGACTCCATTTCACAATCAAATTTGCTTGCACATAGTTTTGAGTTTCCCTGTCCGCGGAGTGTTCTTTTGGCTTTTACAAGCACCCTTTTGTTAAATTCTGTCTCTGAAATACACGCCACATCTGCACCGGTGTCTATTCTTAATATCTCATTTGTGTCCCCTAATTTTACCTTCGTTACCCATGACTCACAGAGCATTGCGTTCACGTCATGTACGTCCATGGATCCCCCAAAACATCCTCTTCGTACTCGCTCTCGGTTTAGACGTCTACACTTCCAACTGGTCTGGACTGACAACCTCGGGCGATACTCCATATTTATGACCTTTTGACATTTTTGCAGGACATTCCTCTCTCGGGTTGTTTATCTTTCGCCCAGAGCTGGTTGCTGCTTTCTTACGCTTTTTTCATGTCTGGCTTGAGTGATTGCATTCTTAAGTGTCATCTTCGCATCAAGCTGAATGTTTTCAGACAGCCTTTGGCCTCGTATTACTTCGACTAACTTGTTCCGGATTAACTCGTAATGCAATGCACCAAACGCACAGTTCTCTGCTAGCTTATACAAATTCGTCACGAAATTGTTCACACTTTCTCCCTCATTCTGGGTCATCTGGTTGAACATCGCACATTAAAGAATGACATTCCGTTTCGGAATGAACTATTCTTTTAACTTGTCTGAAACCTTCTTAAAGTCCTTCTTTTCGGCTGCCGTTAGGGTGAGAGAGTCCAAAATATCGTCTACTTTACTTCCCATACAATATATGAGAGTATTAATCTGAACCTCCTCCTCATTGTCTTCTAATTCTGTAAAAGGGAGATCCTTCAAAGGCGAGACAGTCAATTCATATAGAGAAAAATTGCAGACTCGGTTTTATTGAGTCTGTTTATGAGCAGTAATTAAAGATGCAACACTACTCATGCCCCCTAGAACCGGCTTAATCGGTATTCAATTTTCAAGACTAAAAGTGTTGAAATTTATGATCGCGAAGGACCAGAAAGTATAATGTATAGTGTATAATAACACTGAGAATGAAGTACGAGGAGACGTTTTACGGCCGCCACATAGCACTTAACATCTGCTGTTGTGAAGTATATAATTCTGTAAAAGGGAGATCCTTCAAAAGCAAGAAAGACAATTCATATAGAGAAAATTGCAGACTCGGTTTCATTTAGTCTGTTTATGAGCAGTATTTAAAGATGTAACACTACTCATGCCCCCAAGCACCGGCTTAAGCGGTATTCAATTTTCAAGACTAAAAGTGTTAAAATTCATGATCTCGAAGGACCAGCGAGTATATCAACACTGAGAATAAAGTACGCTGCTGTTGTGAAGTATATAATTTTGTAAAAGGGAGATCCTTCAAAAGCTAGAAAGTTAATTTATATAGAAAAATGCAGACTCGGTTTTATTGAGTCTGTTCATGATCAGTAATTAAAGATGCAACACTACTCATGCCCCCTAGCACCAGCTTAAGCGGCATTCAAGCCTGATACAGAGCGAAACCTCTGAAATCTTTGGATCCATTTCTCCCATGTTTCTGGTCTTGCAAAGTCAAATTTCTCTGGGTGAGAAAATTGAAACGACGCTATTCTGATAACCCAATTTCTAACAGTAGCACACCTGCTGCCACCATGTTATATTATGATGAGGTGAAAGTGATAGCTGACACACACAATTAATAAGTCAGCCAATCCAAGAAAGTCGGTGAAAGTTTATTCAGCGACGAAATGTGAACCACAAAAAACATTTAAATCGATTTTTCGGATATGTTGACAGTTCGCAAGTCTACATCGATTATAAAATCGTGCAAAATAAATCGCCGACGTTACGGGTTCAAAAAATGCTAATATTAATATCGTGAAAGGAATATGCGGGAATTTGCGGTCTTGGTGATACAAATTTGTAACATCGGCATATCTACAGGTAACATGGACTGCAAAGGCAAAGTAGTTCCTATTGCTTGATATAGGTGTTTAGGTGATAACATGGACTGGATCAAGCAATGTGTATCAGACACGCTGTTTTTAGGTCACTTAGAACAACGGCGACAAGAAAATAGTGTGTTATATATTTCACATGTTTACAAATGATATAAAGTCAACTGTTGATGTTCACAACACTGTTAAAAATGAAATTAATATCGAAGTGGGTATTCCTCACATGAGTTTATTGCAATTACCAATGACTGTTTTTTCTGTTTGAAATGATAATGAAAAATACATTTGCCCTGCTATCAGAGTTTGATTTTCTTGATATTATATTTGTTTGACATATTACTCAACGTTTGTTGAAACGGATTTAATTTATTCAATAACACAACTTTAACTTAATTTCATAACAGTCAAATCCCGTCATCTCAAAACTCCATTCTAATTTAAATCTTAACTTAAGATCTGACCAAAAATTACGGGTTCTTGCTTTTTGTTTATGTTTGTTTATCTTAATATTCGAACATGTACAGTATACCTAGCGTGTGTTAGCGCGGGACATAGCGGTCTTAGATATCCGCCTTGACTATCACGGACCTTCATGGCTTACCATTGAGGGGAGCTTTATGACTTTCGCGATGACACACGATGATCGCGATGAAATGGCTTTAGTGCAATTCTTTTATTACGATAACGATTGATACTCACCTTGCACCACTCAAATGTATGGCATACATTTACTGTCTGTGACGTCGCGTAAATAAATCGCGTAAAAGTCTTGGTCACATGTAAAACATGAAGCCCGGGTTTATTCCTGAAATA
>JAULCE010112208.1:0-20052 GCA_032359355.1 Macoma nasuta | reverse complement strand
TATGCCTATAGCATGCCCATGGACAAAATATTTTTCTCATTCCATATAGACGCCGCCTTCCGGGCGGCGTCTAATAACAAATTGTTATTGTCTATTTTACTGATACAAGAACAACATGAAAAAAATACGTATGCCAATAATGAATATATCGAAAAAGAAGCATAAATTTTCGAATTTAGTAGGCTATCTAAAGCTGTCGATGTCTATATGCAGAAAGCTTACCTTACGGTACTAAAACGAACGACGTAACGTGCAGCTTAGCGGAATGTACATGTAGACTTCTGATATTTTGACATATGACATATGAAACATACGGAGTAGTACATTGTTCTAATTTCGTTCAAATCGTCTTAAATCGCTCTTATCGAGTAAACCCGACTAAATTGAAAGTGGACGAAATAACACGAATGCAATAAAAAGGTTATTAGCCATATCTGTAAATATATGCATTCGTTCTTCAGTGGAATGATATTGCACTCCTAAAGTAGTGCAAAATAACCACGGTAGAACTCGTGCATATATTTCCATACACACCTTATAACCTTTATTTTTTTTGCTGTTTAAACTGAAATCAGTCGATTTGTCTTCAGTTGTACGGTTGCCCGGTTCACAGTATATAGTTTGTTTATGATTGTTCAGTAAAATCTTTTGTCCCAATGGGTAAGGGATGACTTCTGAACTGTTGACCGAGGGCGATAGGCAGAGGACAACAGTTCAGGAAGACATCCCCGATTCCAAGGGGACAGTAGTTTTTACTGTAACCTAAAAACACCATGGCACAACTGTTTAATACCTGATCAAAGTTTTAACTTACCGTAAAGAGTTACAAATGCGTTACAAAACTTTCTACTTTCCAACGACGGGAATATTATCGGGAGTTTCCGCAAAATCGCGAATCAAGAATATAAACGACTGAACGCTTTTAGGGGCAATATTATACAATTTTTCAATGAACATTTTGGTAACAGTTAAAACTGTTTTTTGCATATTCTCTCTGTAATGCTTTGAACTTAACATTTATGCGCGAGGGATCATAATGTTTCCATGGCTAAGGTACCCTGAACCTTAAACCTAATGTAAACCTAATGTAAATAATTACAAGTAATGTTATCGCGACTTTCCGCGTCATCCATTTGCGATTTGCTGTTAAGTATATTGAAAAAGATGTACACAGCAGCTGCAGAATTGAGCGTCGCATGAATGAAATAAGCATGGATCAAGAAACTGAAGACATTACGGCCACTAGACCTAATACATATATCCTATGATAAAGAATTTGCATTACGGTATGTCACAAATAAAGAAATAACAGTTAATAAACTGCAAAAATAATTCATGAAGAAAACGTTTGGGCACTATATAATGAGAATTTGGAACAATATTCCGTCAAAAAATGCTTATATATCCTCGCTCTTAACTTAACTTTTAGGTCGGTTGCCTTATTCAAGAAAAACACCAATACATACAAAGAACTGCTGTATATTTCGTCTGTACTTAACGTTGTGTCGTTGTAATGTATAATGACGTCATTGAGCGGGACAATAGTTTTGACTGTTACCACAATAACCTTGAATTTACAGTATACTATCGGCTCTCATACAGTGTCTACGACTCTTCCGTTATAACAACAGTGTATCCAGCTCCTAACCTCTTTTCGACCACTTGGGATCGTTAAAGTTCTGCTCTACATATTCAAATGGTAGGACAATTGGCCTGTTAGGCCGAATTTTTGAATTTGTAGAGTGGCACTGTTGTTTTGTGATTATTGTTAAGTAGAGACAAAAGTGCGCATGAGTCATTAATCAGGTACCCATATTCTATGTTGCACAATCTGTATCCAAATTATCTACAGGTAAATCATTTTGTAAATTTAACGAACTTTCGTGACTGAATGGAGAAAGTACACAATATGCCTCTACACTTTTGGCGTGTACCGTACCAATTGTATGATATTTAACAGTTTGCGTGTTGAAAAGAATGTACCGTATTGACGATATCTAGTTAAACGAAATTATGTTCTCATGTAAGTCTGAGTTCTAGTGAAACTTAATTATGTTCTCATGTAAGTCTGAGTTCTAGTGAAACTTAATTCGTAAAACGCATGAGTGATAAGAATTTAGATAAACTAGAAATTAGTCCAAACTCGATATGCCGTAGTTGGTGGGATAAGTTTGAATTACCCGAAGTTAGAATTAAAAACGAATATCGGCTAATTCGAACTAATAACAATGCACCCGAAAACTTTACTTGTCCACAAAGCAAAAGCTTGTTTTGGGTTCAGATTTAGGTTTCGGGTAAAGCATGAATTCCACTTTAGGATGTTCGAAATAATGAGACTCGATTGTATCTGAAAATGTTTTGTCAGCAGAGATTCTTGAGTCGGCTGTATGTACTGACAGAAGCGGCCGTCAACCGTGCACAATCAGCCAGGCCGTAGAAAACAACGTATTTATGTATTATAAGAAATATTTGGTATGAATAAACACCAAATTGTATTCAAACATTTGTCCGCTGTTAGAGTAGAACTTTTTTACAAGTATTTGCATCTATTCTGACACTTAGACTTTTGCAAAGGTCGTAATGACTCGAACAACATCGTTTCTGCCGTAAATAATCCACCTCTATAACATTGTTTCCAAGGCAACACACCACTGTCTATGACCGATGAAATGCTTTGAATATTTAAAACGACAATCTTAATTCTTAAATCTCTAGCAAATCCACTCATTTGAATCGCCCAAACGAGTCGATTCCTATAAGCGATCATCAGAAAGAGTTACGTAGAGAAAGTAGTTTAATATGAATCATATGTAATTCCCATTACCCAAGAAGTCCACTAATGCTGTACTGCTGTGCTGTAGCGCCAAGCCTATATTTCTCTCACATAGCACTGCAATGGAAAATGAGAGCTGACAGTTTAATACAATGTCGCAGCAAAAACACCGTTTACTGCGACGGACGAATCAATACGCAATTATTACAACGGTGTATATAGATGCTTGGAGAGGAGAAAGTCGAGGAACAGTTTGAAAAGTATTGTTGAACCATTGATATCAGGTTAGTTATAGCCGCAGGTGGGACAGAATCTACCATAGAATTATGAAAATCAAAGGTGTGACGTGGAACGAGGGTCAAACAAACTCTAAAATAGTGAAGATCCACCAGCTACGGCATCTGTTAATTGTATATGTATCAAAATTGCCATAATCCGTCAGAGACATTGCCTTCACGGACGGCATCCCGTTTATAAACTAGACGAACACAAACATGAAACGATTTACCGTGCTTGAAATGTCTAGCCTCTTTATGAAAAGCCAACCAAATTTGTACATAACCTAATTCTGTTTGTTAGATTTAACGTCGCCCCTGATAGTATTTCAGTCTTTTAACGACGCCCGGCTATTTACTGATGAAGCGTCCGGTTCCTTCGGGGACAAGCGGGCATCTGGGTAGAACCACCAACACGTCAGCCAGAAGAAATGTAACCACTCGGCCATGGACGCCCATTAAGTGTAATGTAAAATCATGATAGGGAATATAGGGCAATTACTTTAAGCACTATTTCTGCCTTTCTCTAGCTCACACAGATCTATGGTACCTTTTCATTGTAATCAGATCTTCTGTCTTTTCATGTCAAGATAATTTATTCCCCTTCAACCATTGTCATTATAGAATATGACAGACAGAACGATGTCAAATTAACGAAATCAGCCAAATTTCCTGAACCAGACTGTCGTTATAATGCAAGTTATCGCCCTTAAACTCTTTGTTTTTAATTTGCCGATACCATCCACATGAGAATTGAATATTTATTTTAAATCTGATATATTTTCATTGACTCTCTAATCCATGTAAAAGTAAGAATGCGTTTTGTATATAATAATGTGTATACTGCGCAAGTTTGCTAGTACGTTCTAGAATTCACAACTTCTCCGACCATTGAGTGTAAGGAGGTCTTGGGGAGAAAATGAATCTGGCAGTCGTTTTTTATAATTGCAACTGAGGAACACGCCGCGTCAGTAGTGATTACTTTGAATGTCTTCATCTTATGCGCCGCCTAAATCAATGTCTCTTATTATATGTGACACTGCATTGAAAAGGTGCCCGCACACAAATTATGACCTTGTGCAGCATAAGACTGAAATCTTGTTCCGGAAATTGAATGCGGCAAAATTGCACTTATTTTTAATGTTTAGAGGAAATGTCCCCAAAACAGAGCAATTTATATTGATTTATTTTAATCGTGCATACAATGTTTGTTGTTTGTTGTACACCAAAAGCGGATATATATGATGATAAATGGCCAAAACTGGTTCATTTTGATCAGCATTTGCAAATAAAATAGGACGAAGTTATCACTTGCTTAGAATATAAATGTTTCGGATCTACACCGACAATAGAACAATACAATTCTTCGAACCTAAATAAGCTTAACAATTAATGTTTTTGTAGAAGATATTCTAATTACGGAATTTTGAGATGGCAAAATTGCATCCCGATGCAACTTTGACTGGTAAGTTCGTTAGAATTTGTCACTATTCGCTGATATTGATAGTTCCAAATAGTTTATATATGGGCCGCGCGATAAAAAGTGAATCCGTTCCGAGATAAGTCGAACCATAAACGCCACCTTCCTCTTGGAATAAGCCACCCAAGAGCAACTTCGAGGTTTATCCGACAAAACCACTTCCAAACTCGAGAGAGCCGTTCTAGTAGATGCGCGCGGCGCCAAAGATGAACCACGGTCGGGGAAGGGTTCTCAAAAGCGGGCGAACCTGCCTTTCTTTCCACGAGACGAGCGCACGGCCTATCCGTGCCGATGCTGAGAGAATCCCAGCTTGTATCTCTGCTGACGAGAGGTACGCGTGCGCCGAATGTGAATCTGCTCCGAGCGGATTAAAACATCGGCCTCCTCATAGTAGGAATAAGCCAACCGGGAGCACTTTTGCTGTTGATCGGGTGTAACAGGACAGAATTTACAACTAGTACAGAGTATACCCGGGCAATAAGATATCCTTTTTATTTATCAATTTATAGGAGCCGTGATATGAGAAAATGTGTATAAGGTGTAGATCGAGATTAGTCGCATTGTTTTCATAGCGGCGTTTGGTCAAGGTGTGTATTGTTTGCAAAGGTAGTGGAAAAAATACTGTTAATTCTGAATGGAGTGAAATAGTGCAGACCTTGATCAGAGGCCGATTCGGAAATGCCAGCGGCTAGTCTGGTCAAAGTAGATAAGAAGGTCTTGCAGGACATACCACATACAAAACAAACAGCCACCCAAACAGCACAGAAACACTGTTTCTGGAAGGTGGAGATACTTATTATATTTGTGTTTTCATTGCTTTGTCACGTCATAAATGTTGTCAGCCATTATCTAATTGCAGGATATATGTAAGGTATCGGTCCACCAATTATAAATAAAATAAAGTAGCACGTTTAACTTTAAAATATTATTTGCATCTGGCCGAACTTCAATTTAAAACACTACCTGTGTGTAAGTAAGATTTGTGTGAAATTATGTAAAAACACCGGAAGTATACAACCACCGGATCTACATAGTCCGACAAATCGTGCTTACAAACAGGTAGTGTTTTAGTTTGAAGTTCGGCTAGATGAAAACCATATTTTAATTCGAAATATTTCGTCCTTAGACGTTTCGACCGCATACATTTCGGACCCTATGCATATCAGATAACTGACACACCAAAAGCTCAGATTTCTTTTATGAACAGTGTATTGTTAATGTTTAGAAAATATAATAAACTTTGAGATATCAGTAGTCACTTCTCGTTTTTCCAGCAGACAGTTGACTTGTCATTGAAATAAATTTAAATTCAGTTGTTTATATGATGTTGATTAATTATAAGAAGCCACTAACCTCAATACTCCGGAAATACCTATTGACCTGTTTTTTCTTCAAAATGACCGACACTGGTATGAAATGTAGGTCTATGTAATAAACAAATAATGACCCAGTGTCAATAAAAGGGAATTATATCGTTGAAATGCTCTGATTGAAAGAGTCGCTACACATCATTTCAGCAGTAAGCATCAAATTATGTTTTTATTGATTTTAAGGTGTTAAGTACCCCGGAAGTACCTAGTGGTAAGCTATTTGTCACCAAGTGATATATTCTGGTGGGGTGGTATTGAATGAAGATAGTTCTAGCATAGGCTAAATCCCTATCTTCCATGTCTGGAAATTGACTCGGTTGTTTTTGAATGGATTTTCCTTAAATCTCTATTAAGTTTCTTAAGTGTCAGCTATAAAAAAAACATGTTGATGGTTTCACTTTGGAGACTAACAAACAAAGCTAATAGCCCAGATCAGAGAGCTAAAAAAGTATCTGAGTCCAATTGGTGCAGTTTATAGACTATAGTTATATGAATACTCTTAAAGTTTTAAGTTCGGTCCGGAGCCTGCATCCCGTTGTTTACAATTGTGAAAAATGTAAACATTTCCATAAGATCTCGGTTTATTTATATCAAACTTTCTTGTTTGCAAACTATTGTCCTTTTTGTCGTTGTTGAACCATTACTAAACAAATCAAGTATACGACTACTTAAGGTTGCATGAACGCTCTTCGCCCTACATTGTTTTAAATTTAAGATATATAAACGCAAGATAAAACAATTCTGGGAGTCATTTACCTCAATGTGTATTCATTCTTTTTAACTACATCGTATGGGTTTTCGTAAACATCGCTCCGACGAGGCGATGTATGAAACGATTTAATGGAGAAACAAAAGAGAATACTGTCGACAGATTTAAAAATGCGTATCTTTACTAGGGCTAGATTGAAAAGTTTGCGTAATTCAAAAGTACTTATAATATTATTTAATTTTACAATTCATAATCTCTATAATTACCTGTAAGCAACTTGTTTTCACAAATATTCATAACATTTTCATGTAAATCTACTGAATTAAAAACCTACCTTTTACATGTTTCAATCCAACAACACAGTAAAGTTGATAGTCCAAGACTGTCTTGTTGAATCGTTTGCTGTTTACAGCAGGTCGTACGCCGTATGAAGTTTACATTGCAGTAGAAATTCCACACGAAGATGTGTTTACACAAACGTTCGTTTCTCCTCTATTCACCTCCTCCAACATCACTTCTGTATTTCCCGGACGGCGTTAAGGTTATACATGTATTGATTATACGCCGACTCTTTCACTTTTCCAATACAGTGGTCGAATGTTGGCCTGTTGGTTGTGATTCCCTATCAGTATTTAACTAGCTTGCACATGGAACTGAATATGTGTGTACAGCTTGGCGTATCCTTCACGTTTTATTGATAACAGATATGGATACCAGATATGTGTGCTGATATAAATGGATATTTTGCTAGTAATAGGGTATATTGCCTCGGGAAATGTGCACTATACCTGATTACCAAAGCCATGCAGTTTGCTTAAATTTAATGACCCTGATATCGCTCGGCAGAAATGTCGACTATGACTACACCTATTGCAATGACAATTTATTCCACTGAAATAGTGCAGTCAGAGATCTGACAATTGCAAACCAAACTTAAGTCCCATTCTGAAAAGCAAAGTTTTATTTCGTCAATTCTGTTAGTGTCAAATTTAAACCGAAATTCTTTTTCTAGGCTTCATGTAAATATTTCTCGCAATCTGTAAATAAAACGTACATTATATGAGCATATTGCTTAAAAATACAGGCAACTACTCGGGCATCTACAGCGACAGCGCCAAGCTGTGGTAATTGTTGCATGAGCAAGACCGGGACATTCTACGGAGCATTTAGCCTTTCAGCGCCAAAGTCAGCTATAGGCGTATTTACAAATAGTGCAGTCCCAGATAGTACGCCGACTAAGAAAGTAATCCTGTGGTTTATGATTCGAACAAACCAATGGTTATCAGTTATTTATTTCGTTAAAATATAACATCTGTTTTTAATTTGTTGCCTAAAGAAATAAGAGCGTATCGTACACTATACTAGTTATAAACGATACCGACTGTGGTTTTGATTGACATGGGTTTTTTTTAAAGTTTTTAGATCCAGTAAGGATTTGCATTATCTTTTATAGAATATAGCACAGTTATGTGGTTACTAAAAAGCTTTAAAAAAATTTAATGGAATTTATTGGAAACGACGCATTCGAAATGCATCTCTACTACATTGACTTCGATGCCCATTATCTAACCACACACTCCACATTTTCTGCTGTATCTTCTTCATTTGGATAACGATGCCCTGTTATCGACATAACACCTAATTTGAGTCTTCACTCGCGGCAATGTCTTAATGTTGTTGGTACAGCAAAGCCTATTTATTGTATTAAGTACCTCTTTAAACTGATGGCTACTGAAAACATTGTAGGAAATGAAAGATTTACTCGCTACGAGCAAAGTCATCCATATGCTACAATGATGTCAATACAATTCAAAAATGGTATTTTTCGTTTGAAGATTTTTATATTTTTCCTCAAAATCTTTCTTTGTGGAATAGTCTTAAATTAGCCTGTGGAGGAACGGGTTAAACGCTGTGCGAAACAACCGCGTCTTAACGATCTTTTCTCGTGTTAAAGTCTCTTTTATAAATCCCTTTGTTTTGCTCCCCGGTGTTCACCTTTGAAGTTTTCATGCAGCATAATTTGCAATTATAAAACTTTAAGACACATAATGCACATTCAGCACATCTGCAACTTGAGCAGGAACCAGTGCAGTCCTTGTCCTAATTAATTGAAAATCTATAAAACCAAACCCTTCATGCTGTCGATTCGTAGCATAAACTGTATAGAAGACTCTTCTGCTACATACAAACATGTCATGAGACTTAATGTCATGACTCGTAGATAAGATCAGCCCCTGCAGTTCCCACACTGTATTTTGAAACAGCGTTTATGCTATTCAAGCAGGGTCATGAACTTGTTTGAGGATGATGTTTTCATGGTAGATTATAGATCTATACGCTTTTGGATTACAATAAGTGTTTTTTCTTTTAAAAGAAGTAAACTTGTTTGATGAACGCGTCTATTGTAAACTGCCGGTTTAGGAAAACTTATTTCTCATCCATTTAAAAGTAAAGTAAGTTATTATTTTCTAACATTTACCTTTTATATATTGCATGGGTTCATGTTAGATCGATGGTTATAATTCACATGTAGTTTCAGTTGGAAATTATTGCGTTTTTCGTAGAAAACAAAACCTGGTTTCGTAGTATTTTAGCGATAGTATAAGAAGACCGGGTACCAGAATGGTTATATAAGTGCGAAAAATGCGAGGAATTGTCAGAAAGGTAGAGCAGATCGAAATTAAATAGACCTAATAATAAGATGTGACTTTAGTAAAAGAGCTAGCAATAAAGTGAATCAGTAGACGTGCAACTGGGGAACATAAATACTTGCGTCCCCGGCTCAGACTTACTGGAACACTGATTTTACAGTAGAGCTCTACATATATCGGGTCGCTGTCTCGGGTAGGTCTGGGGTCGGTTCGAGACCAAAAAGGACGTGACAATGTTGGGTCGGTGCGAGACCAATAGTAGTTTAATATTATACAGGTACCTTGACTGATACTGTAGGTTTGGAACTGTTGCTCTCAAGCTGTGTTTAGGATTAGGTTGGTTTGAAATCCATTGTGGCGAATACCTGTTTGGAGGTATAGATCTAATTTGGAACGAGTTGTACTCGGTGGGTATATAGTTAGTTTAGCTTGTGAGTATTGCTGAATTTGGTTTCAAACCCAATCGTTTTACAATCAGATAAGTTGAAGGAAACATTCCGACTCTGAAGTTTGGTTTTCAGTCAGTAAGCAAAGTAGTTTGAGTATTTTTTTTTATATATATTGTCAATGTTTCGATCCAGATTGGCCGAGACAATTTATGATATTTGTTTCGTTGTTTGTGTTCTCGCTCGACACGCTACAGTAGTAAAATCAAACCTAAATTGTTGGCTCGGATTAGTGTCATTCAGAGTGCATGCTTAAATAATGTTCACATACAGATATAGAGTAGACATACAGTGTATATCGACCTTGATCAGATACCGTGTAGGAGACAAGGGGCTAATATTGGTCTAACATCTTTGCAATTTAATACAATAAGTCTCCTTATGTATCTAATTTACATATCTACCCCTTACTCATTAACAGTCGACTCTTTATTGGTGGACATGTCATGGTTGTCTCCCTATTCCGGTAATTTTCGCAATATTTCACTCGAGACAACACATGTAATGGCATTTACTGTCTATGATACACATACATGATATAAACTTTAATACTTGTAGAAAAATTTTTTTGATTAGATCCAGTCACCATTGAAATGAAAAGTGAAATAACTTATAATCGAAATTTATGCAAACATGGCAGACACACATTTGATGTCGATTTTCTATCAAACTGAACAATAAATTATACAATGTCACCAAGCTGTCTAGTTAAATTCACGACATATCGGAGACAATGCTTATATGTGACTGCAATAACACGCCTATGGGGTGCATATAGTATGAACCTGAACCATGTTCAAAATCCAGTTTGATATTGATCTGCTTTGTTTTACAGTGAAAGAGAACGAAGCATTATTGATATGGACGAGTATCAGGAAGTCTTGCACCTCAATATAGCATGTTGATATATAGATGATATGAAATAAGTGTGTGTTCATTATCTTATTTATCCAACGAATTCAATAAATAAAATTATAAAAAACAAACACACATATTTTATCTTCTATTATCACATAAACGAAAGTATCTGGGGGAAATTAAACCTTTTCATTCTCTCACTTTCATTCCAGTAATAAGGAAAATGAAATATCACAGTAGTGATTGGGTTCATCCATACACTACATGTTTAACTTATTAGTCGCGATAACTTCGACATAAACAAACAATCATGTTCTAGTTGAAATAAGCGCTGTGCACTACAGTGAAAACATCAACCTTCGGCCATTTTAAACGAAAACCCTGATTAGTTGGTTGGTTTGCGTATAAGCTTGTTCTACAATGTCTATGGGTTATTTTGCTTACGCTGAAGTTATTATTTTATGGTCACTAATTATGTAGATCTAAGACATAATTTATATTTGAAGACAACTTATGTCTATTAGTACAGAAGAAATGAAAATGGCAGACACAGTGTTCCGAAGCTAAAACACATTTGAACACTCACAAGGTTTGTTTTTGCGTCATATTGTTTATTTTTCCTGTTGCGCGGAAAAAAAAGTAAATTTTCTAGGTTGAAACTTGAATGAAGGCTTTATACACAAACTGAACTTCGTGACTTGAATGTTACGACAATGGCCTAAAACACGCATCGTTTGTATAGTCGAACAGATTCGAATACTGGAAACTGAGAATTATGTAAACATAAATACTAAAAACGGCTTTGATTTTTTGGTCAAGCTCTGATCCTTTTGACTGTTTATCAAGCATTACATTATGTTAAGTGTATTATTACTGTTATAAGTACTGTAATTCCGTCTCAATGCCGATGTCATTGGCTAAACTATTAGGCGTAACAATAACATGCACCATTATAGATTTCATCTTTTAATCCCTCAATTCATCACACTCATATAAAATATGTAACTCATAGAATCTATACAACACATGAATAAGACAACATCAGTTGTCTCCCTTAACCCATCAATGCACTACATAAAGCAGATCAGACAGCTTCTTCAAAGAGCTGACTTAACTGGGTATATATACTGTTTGCAAAAGGCATTTTTCTTCCCTAACCAAACTGAAACATTCCATGTAAACTGTTAATTCACAATGTTACTACTTGTTACTCTAACTGAATGGTATAATGTAAAAACAACATGAAATTGCTTAGTTATAATTTAGTATGACAAGATAAGTAAATAATTATTATACTTTACAATGTTATATACAACGGTACCAATCTTTGAAATATCCATTCAAACATATATCATTTCAAATTCTGACCGTTTTTAAACTGCTCCACTAGTATTGTATGCAGATAATAACATCCTCCACTGAGAAGATGTTCTAACTAGACCTTTTGTTTATCGGTTATTTTACCGACATTAATGCATTAAATTCGTTGAAGATTGGGATATACATAAGTAAATATGTTTTTCATATTTCTATGAACTTTCATGCCAGTCAGAATTCTTAAAAATATAACACATGCAAATAAATGGCCCTACCATCAAAATTGAAATTCGCAAAATGGCAACCATGAGTATAAAATGAAATATTCTACCACTATGAAAAGTCATTCAAACATTGGATAAGTCAATAATTGATATAGATTGTGAACACATCTGCCTGGGCACAACTTACACCATATTCTGATGGACAGTATGCCATACGATGCATCCCACGTAAGGTCTCGGTCAGTGCAGGTACACTTCGAAAACGGGGTAAAGTTAATCCAATATATATAATGTATCCCGTTAATTTATTCATTCAAATCATTTTTAATTAGTTATTGGATATGAAAGGTTAAAAACAATTGGTAAAGTTACGCTGTTCAAAGTGCAATTATATATATTTATATACAATACAGCGGCCTGCTAGGAACATGTAAAATGCGTGTTTGCTTTATTCATTATTTAGGCGCGGCATAATAATGTTTATGAATATTAGATGTTTTTAATATTCGGATTTCGCAATAGAACACCCCAATGACCACTTATATTGATTTTCTTACACCACCTTAAAACCTCGTGCAAAGTAATGAAATCATACCTTTGCGCACGTGTAACTGCGCACCATCGTCACGGTGGATGAGATTATCATATTGCCGCTTTGGTATCATGACCAGGTGCAAAATTTTAAGTCGATATATGTAATTATCGTATAGGGTTAACTAAGTTATAACGAGGTTAGCCATTTCTCAACTTATATTTTCGCCATCTTACATATACACATAATAAACAAGTAAACCGACGTCGATGACGTCAATAACGTTAACGCGTTAGTCAACGTGACGTTACGCTCCAAATATACGCAACAGTAATATTTGAACAAATCCAATTTTAAAAAGGTTTAGTTAGAACATCTTCTCAGTGTATTTCCTACTCATGATGAAATCTGAGGTACTTTTCGAACTCGCATCGGTCTCGAGTAGGATTCTGCTTGTGTTTGTGTCGCGGACTTCACTCTCTTCTCAGATTTTTCAGGATTATCTCACCCTTCTCCTTCTTTCAATCCCGCTCCCTGAATTCACTTTATTTTCAATTAATACAACTTTCTCTGAGTGAACACTTTCATTTTGACTATGACTACATTCACACTCTGAGGATTTTTCATTTTTCTAATACGTTTTCTAACTCTTTTGATTTTTCAGATTCTCTTCTCTTATCATTTGAATATAACTTATACACATGCATGTGACACATTTATAGAATACCTTACTCCTCTTGACTCAACTATTACACTATTTCCTTGCTCATATCTACTGACATTGGATTTGGATTAAACACTGTGGATTACTTATCTTACTTCTTTTGCTTTACTAGATCACATTCATTAATATTACTTTCCTTAGCATTTCTTCTCTGGTCACCATATATCTTTCCTTTCTATTTTCATTCACTTTTTGGATCCCAAATATTACGATCAGAAATCCTGTGTTCCGAAATATCTGTAATTTCGTGCGAATGTTTCATTTGAATATTATTTCTGCTCGTGACATTCCTGTTGTCGAGTGTATACATAATGAGATATGTCAAGCTCTGCTCTCAAATACCCTTTTCCACATATGTAATGCGAAGCCTTTCTTTGAAGACTTGTTTTTAATATCTACCTATCCATTCTCTTTTAGCCAATATTGAGTTGTATTGTGTTGTTCGATGTTCAGAAATGTTCGATAGTCGTTAAGCTCATTGCTGTTGAAATTTGCGCGTTATCTGTTATCAAAGATTATGGCATTCCATGAACACAGAACTACTATCTGGACAATTTATATCCTTATAGGATGTGATAGGTTTCATGGTGAAAGCCTCAATCCATCTAGAAAAAGTAGTCAACACTACCTAGTAGGTTATCTCCTGAGGGCAGCATTCAGATGCTCTCATGGCTTACTTTGTAAGGCTCTTTGTTCCTAGGTTCAGCTTTTGTAGGACTTTGAGTACCTAGTTGGCACCCATTACATGATTTGCACCAGTTCTCTATCTCTTTGTCTATTTCCGGATACCGTACTTTGTATCTAATCTCTATTTCATCAAAACAATGCCTGGATGACCTTCATGTTCCAAAGAACTAAAATGTCCAAACTTTTCGGACAGATGATATGCCAATCAGCAGTCCTATTTTACAATACTTTGAAAAACATGGCTCCATCATAATTATATGTCTGAAATAGTACCATTTTCAGGAAATAATTTGTTTATGCTACGATCAATAACAAACAAAGATTGTGTTTTACAAACTAGATCTTGCACTAATTATATGAAATCATCTTTCACATATTACAGCAGAAATGTTTATCATATCATGTCATTCTTCAAACATAAATTAAGTCCAAGCAGTACCTCTTAGGAGAATCGTGATTATGCAAATATTGTTATTTTATTCATATTTGATATCCTACTGAAAGTGCCTGTCTTTAAAGGTATAATTATTACGAATATCATCATCGTCGTCTCCATCTTTTGAAAATTTGACTTTTACCTCTTTGTTACAGAGGGCCATATGCAGAATAAAATGTTGTAATTGTGTACATGATCATGGTGTAATTTTTCGAGATAATCGGACTAATTCAAGTCTGACAATATGCCATATATATTTCAACCTTTGATAATTATGCAGGTTTGTTTGAATCTTATAACACTTCTTCTGTTTTTGAAATTGATATATCTCCCTTTTAACTAATATGTTGCCTCTCCTATATCAATACAGTCCTCTGTCATATTTCTATGGCACTACAACAATTTGATTAACCGATTTACTTTCACTTTCTCTATAATATATGTTATATAACTCATATTCCAACTCATATATTGTATTTTCAAGTGTCTCCCTTAACCCACACGGTACCCACACGGTACTCATCTCAATGAGTGTCATTGTAAACTGGAATATGAAGCTTATAATCTTTTAATTTGCCAATCCCATCAAAACACTCAGGATGTTTCTAACACAAGTCCTGTATTATTTCATCATTGATCACAACTTTGTTCACCATACTTAGCATAGCAATGCTCAAAATAACAAAAGTTCTACAGCAGTTGTTTAACCAAAAAATGCCTGACATTTTCTTCCACTACTATGAATTCAGTATTTATAGTCTTGTTTGGCAACATTACTACAACAGTGAAACTCCCAGCTACAATTAATGAATAATCATGACCATGTGGGTACTCTTTCTTGTTTGTAATTTTTGAATTACATTTGACTTTCTTTTATTTCATGTATTCCCACACAATTCTGTCAATGATAGTCACTGGTATCCCCGATTCAATAATAACAAGAACAGTTACTCCACCTATGTTAAGATGTGTGTCTCCTTTCATAGTGTGGCCTGATACGGAAAATACATAGTGTATGATGAATAAATATAGACATGAACTGTTCTGATTTTCTCTCTATCCTTTATTGGCTTACCAAAAGGCTTAGACTTGCAACATTTGTTCAAATGGTGTTTTTTTCTCACTTTTTACTTGTCTTTCCTCTAGCTGAACACTTTCGATCCAATTTAATATGCTCCTCGTAGCCACATACATTATATTTCCTACCATAATCTGTCATAATTTGTGTTCACCAACCGCCTGTGATTTTCCCATAAATTTATGTCTTATTCTATTTACATTTTCCTTGGTGCTAGCATGTGATGCTGATGATTCAAAGGATCTTGCTATCCGACTTAAATCATCTAATTTTATATTTTTAAAAAGTCTCCTCAATCTTTGCGAGGACATTGCCCAATGATCTGGTACCTGATAATCTCTTCAACACTTGTAGAATTACAGTTGACGGTGTTTTGCTTCAGGCGAGTAATTTGCTGGTCCATAAATTGATTTGCTTGTTGTGCAAAAACTTCTAAATTGCGACCTTTCATATGCAACGTTCGCTTTCGATTTGAAATACTAATCCAACAAACCCTTTTTTGCGATCAAGCACACATTTTCTCCTCCGTCTTGCCCAGGAACAGTAAAAGTATAGAAAATGTCCTGGACATCGATTACTGCACTGTGTTAAAGCAAAGCTTTTTTCTGCTTGTTGTCGCTTAACCCTATTCTATTCGAAAATATCTCGCAACTTCGTAGCCATCTTATCCACCTGATTCCTAGAGAAACATCTTGAATAAACGCTGGTGCCATTGTGATCAAGACTCAGAATAATGTTTGAAGATTATCATCGTCGCCAACTTATGTACTTTAATTCAATGCCGGTGTCATTTTGATAAATTATTAGGCGTAACAAAAGCATGAATCATTTAGTTCCATCTTTAAATCATACTATTCGTCACTCATATATGGGAAGTTACTCATAGAATCTATACAGCGTATTAATTATACATCAGTTGTCTCCCATAATCTATCAATTCACAACAGCAGATCAGGTCGCTCCTTTTAAAGCTATCTGAACTGGTTATACACTGTTTGCAAAATATTTGAAAAAGTAACGGGTTAAAATATATATTGAAAAGCAACGAAGGGCATGTCTTACTTATTTGCCTTTGCTTCTGTTTATGTACTGTTTTATTACCGAAGTCAGACGTTTACTTATCAATCCAGTTACACTAAATTTGTATAAAACAATAATTGAACCAAAATGGCCACAGGTTAACGTCGCATATCTTTAGAAAAATAATGGCTCGTTTAAACATTTGACCTTATGTAGTTTTCAAAATGTATCCATTGATCTATCATAGTATATGATATAATATATATGTTTAACCCTACCACACTAACTCTTTCACCGCCAAATTGGTAGCAACTGGTTTTGTTCAAATATTTTAACGAATTAAATGCCAAAATAATTAAATAAACTTTGGCTATTCCGTAATTCTAAATTTTGTTTCAAAATAAAGTGAAGTCCCTGATCAGACGCCGCCTTCTAAGGCCTCTGGGACTGCACTTCTTTCATTGTCGACTTGAGTCGCTACTGCGGTGAAAGGGCTTAATCGCAACGACACTAATTAAAATAAATCAAACGGCTTAGATCCCGGTCAGACACGTTTGACACTCAGGTAACAGTTTAACCAAGTTTACAGCGAACCTTATATGGTTTAACAACCTGTAAAAGTAGGAAATGGATAATGCAATCTATGTCATTACACCTTACAAGATCCACAACTAAAAGCTAGCCTACCCTGTGGGAAGTACCTAAATGATTATGCTAAGTAGTCGTAAGAATGTAATGTACAAGTCGCTAAAACAGCAAAATGCTACTTCTACGCCAAAATTACAAATTTCGGCAGATTATTATCAAGACCACAATATCAGCTATTTGTATATGTTCGAATTACCCTAAAATCGAACTTTTGTGTGCGCGTGTATGAATGTGCTGAGAAAGTACTTGTTTCTGTGCTGTTCGGTGGCTGTTTGTTTTGTTTGCGGTATGTCCTGTAAGACCTTCTTATCTACTTGGGGTAATTTGAACGAATAAAGATAGAAAACAAATGTTCGACACATATCCACAAGGCAAAACACCACTATGGTTTGCTTCAGATTATTGGTCTGATAAAAAAATATTGTATTACAGCTAACTGAGTTCGAGGTAACGATGTTTCACTGTATGTCAGTGTGTCAGTACTATAAGTTACAACAATAACAGACAGATGAACAATGATAATCAAATCTGTATTGAATTAGAATAAAAAGTGCAACCATGAACATCCTTCAAGCCATGCAATCATTTGAAATGCAATCAAAATAAAACAGGTAGCTCAAAGTGAGCTTTCTGGATTATATTCGTTCTACATAAGCAGTGGCCTATCTTACATACAAAGAATGTGTCCTACCTTGGGTGATAGCTTAATACAGGGTGGACTGTAAATCTCACAACAAGTATCATCGGAAAAATTCAAATTAAAAATAATAAATGCGATTGTAATATTTCAACGTAAACACGCTTCTAGCATGTTTTATGGTTTCAACGTAGTATAAAAACGTTTATGTTTCTGTGCTAGAGAAAATATTTATCGCCAATACCTAACAAATATCTACAATAACATTAAAGCAATGATCAACCAGATGTGTAGAACGCATAGGAACATAAAAATCACAGTGTATCCCCAGATGTTATTTTTTCTAGATCACAATTTGATGTATGTACTTCCTAAAACATTATTCATACTGCACAATGTGTTCTCGTAGAAAAAACAAAACAATCGAACAGGGGCTCCTGAACTCGTTTAATATTATATACATCAACTCGTGCAAGATCCTCTATGCACAACATAGTTAATTTTGTTAAAGCCAAAATATAACTATTGCAGTGCAGCCAATTTCACAAATACCAACATCTGTCTGAGCTCCCAGGCGTTTTGGATTGTTTTTGACTTGGCTCTCGATCATTTTCTAAATGACTCAATCAAAAGTCAGTTCACAGACGTACTGCTCCTCAAATTGTTATTACATTTTCAATTGCTCAGACAAGCGGTGTTGCAAATAAACAAGAATTGCAGTCAATTTTCCATTAAACTTCTTCAATACAAATTAGAGTGGATCAGAATTATAAACGTTTTACGCTGTATTAAGAGCAAACCTTGAATTGATTGGCACCTGGTGGAGATATAAACTGGATATGCTGGTATTGTCGTTAATCTCGCAACGCGATAAAAACACACTGTTATTCTTGCAGTGTTTCATTGTCATGTACTCAATTATATGAGTGATTTACAATTCAAGAATAAATTTAATGGTTCGTTTAGAAATAACCGTCTGTGCCATTTTTAAAGTTATATATTAATTTATTGACCAGTTTTTTTTCCGATGGGAAAAACTGTATATTAGGATGGCGAATGGTGTTGGGCGGATTTCAAAATAACTTGGACAATTGTTCGTCTCAATGAGAAGGTGTGAAGTACACAGGAACTGGGTCGGTAAGTCTAATGTCCAAGTCACACAGAGGTTTAACATACAATTTCAACAATTTCTTTTCCGGGCTATAACTTTTTTATGTATGGAATGATTAAAACATATATTGGCGCAATCGTTCGTCGCAATGATAAGGTAGGTCGAGCACAAGACCTAGGTCGGTAGGTCTAAAGTCAAGGTCAAACATAAATTTCAACAATTTCTGTCCGGGCCATTACGTTTCTATTTACAAAATGATTCTAACATTACTTGCCAAGGTTTTTCTTTTCAATAAGTCGGTGAGTTGCACACAATACTTTAGTCGGTAGGTCTAAGATCAATGTCACACATAGGTCAACTATAAAAGGTTAACAAATTATATACAGGGTCATAACATTTTATGTTGGGAAGGATTTTAAATTGACTTGATACAGTTGTACAGTTATTTTTTGTGTTCAAGTACTTGCACTAAACAAGCCTAATGTAATGTAGTACTGGGATATGTCCTGCATTTGTATTTCAACAGACCCTATTTCGTTCTTAATAACCATTGGCATATGTCCGTATTTCTATAACCACAGTTCACTGCTTGCAACACTGCGACTCTACATATCGTTGCAAACCTGGTTTCGACGCATTGAACTGTTCCTTTTTCTTGCTTTCATTCTTTAAAATCTTAAATTCTTAAAAATGAGACTTCATTGGTGCTTTGATAAGGTGGCGTCGAATTAAAAAGTGTTTAAAAAAGTCTTATTGAGCAGGTACGTTTACTTGTGTGTAGTGTTGAAAATCACTGCAAGGTAAAAGTTGATTTTTCGAGTTCATCCGTTTGTCGAATACTGCTAATAGGCATTGAACCAAACCCTGAAATTTCGGTCACGGGTACAAATCGAAGGCGCAATTTCTAAATACTTTTATTTGAAAGGTATATGTGTCTAGTATAAAAAAAAAACTATGATAGCAGTGAAGATTCCACAGCCGTCTGTGTTTATTTGGCCGTTTATTAGACCCACCCTAAAAAGAGTTGTTGTGTTTTTATTACTTAATTGCGTAAGGCCGAATATAATACGATTTTT
>JAULCE010112097.1:0-12422 GCA_032359355.1 Macoma nasuta | reverse complement strand
TGTATGTTTTTGTCCATGTGTGTCTTCTTTATGTAGCGTGTGTTTGGACTCGTGTGTAACTGTGTGTGGATGTGTGTTTGTGTGTGACTGTGCTGATTGGGTGGCTGTTTTTATGTTGTATGTGGTGTGTCCTGCAAGACCTTTCTATCTACTTTTGAAAGATACAAAATTTGCATTTGTGACCACCGTAGGCATTTTTTGTTGCATTATTTGGTGATTTACATCTATGTTATATCAGTTCATATTAAACCATTGGATGCTATGGGGGATGTAAAAGTTTCATGGCTGAAATGAGGTCAAAGGTCAATTAGGTCACTCAGAATACCACGTAGGTGACAAATCGTTCAATTTAAGTAACGTATTAAGATATCAGAATCAAATTGATACCAAACAAGATCTAAGACATTGGCTTTTAATATTGTGCAATTTTATATTAATTAGTGAATTTGCATATTCGTGAATATTATTGAGAAGAACATCTGGAGGAAAATATTTAACACTCATACCCTTTTTACGTTTGAACTAATCCAAATAGCAAAACGAATAATGAATTATGTAAGTTTACTAATTTCAATATCTATAAGTAAACCTGATAATATCTTAAATAAAGGCAATTTATGGTAAACGATACATTCGTAAAAAGACTCATATTATTTGATAAATTTCGTGAATATCAGCTAACAAGCATCTCAGAGCCTTTGCTGTGTGATAACGCTTATATTTGAGACAAAACTTGCCAACAAAAGTATTGATAGTGTTGCCATGGCAACCGCCTTATCATAAATACTGAAACATGAAGAAACAAATTACTAAATACCATGCCAATATTTGGTGATTGAATAGTCAAAATGGTATCAAAATGGAACTGTGTTTTTAACATATACGTAAGATCAGTGTTTATGTAAATTAACTAATTTGCATACTTATGAGTATAAATAAGATTATCCAAAAACAGAAGTTGTTTTATAATAAGTATATATTAATTAAGGCTCTGAACCAACCTCGATTGAAACAAATGCCCGAGTTCTAGCTTTTATACAACTTGTAACCTTTATTAACTGAATGATGTTGTTTAGCCTAATGGGCACTATACAAGGTTATAGATGTTTCCATGACAACGATTGGTTTGTTTTCGATAAAACATAAAACATAAATTCCCCAATTAACTCTTATAAAGAGATCCCTACGAAGTGTTGGAAATGTCAAAACCAGTGTCGCACTTATCTTAAACATCACGACAGATCCAGGACATCTTGCCCCAACCCCAACCACCCTCATCGGGAGCAGTTGGTTCCACGCGTGCCACAGGGGTCAAGACATTCCGGGGTTTACATATCTTGCTCCACAGGGAGAAACTGACCTAAAGAATGTCTGCCCCTTGGAGGTTAAAGTAACTTTATTTGTCTTGTCTCGCAATCCAAAAGAATGCTAAACTTTTGTATCATTGCTGGTTGAATCTTTTTGCCTGAATCCACCTCGATGGATGCACATACGTCATTTGTAAACAAAATAGATGCGCAGCGGAATGAAAAAAGTAAGATTATTAAGTGTCTTCACTGAGAATTTATAATCTAGACTCAATTATGTTAACTCTGCAAAAGTAAACTGGTTATATTGTTTCTTAAGCATAAATAATATTTCGTTGTTGGACATGATCATAATTATGTGTCTACAAACAGTAAAGATCTTATTCAGTGTGTCCATACTGTTTTCAAGTTTGTGCGACCCCTGCTTGGTGCTCCTGGTGGGATCGTTGGTGAGTTAAGATATTCTAGGGTAGCTTTCCCATTGGGTGATGTTCAAGGTTGCCGCAACGTACCTTTGTGTAGCTTGCCACGAACAGGATGTTCAGAGTGGATGAAATATAAATGGATTACAGAAGCTTGATCCTATGATTAGTGATAGCTTGCAACGAGGAGGATGTTCGGAGTGGGCAATATACCCTGGGGTCCCTTGAATGGTGGTCAGGCTAGTTTAAACATACATGTTTACTGATAACAGACAATACAGATATAATAGAGTGGATTCTAAGCTAAGAGCTTAAAATGAGATCCTCTCCTCATGGTCAGGTTAGAGTGGGACAAGCAAATCTGGGATAGCTCAACAAAAGGAAGTTCAGACTTGGCGATAAGGTACCCTATGATTGCTTATCACTTGAATGATACTCAGGATGGAGGCATGCTACTCCGGGGTAGCTTGCAATCAGTGTCATGGTCAGAATGCGACGTGAGGTACCGCTGTATAGCCACCCACATGATGTTTAAGATAGGGCTGGATATTCTACCTTGAATGATTGTCGAACTATAGGAAGTATACGCCATGATTATTTACAATTGGATGATGGCCAATGAATGAATGGGAGCAATGTACCCCTCTAGAATATTATCCTCAATTTATGCTCAGGATGAAGGACGCGAGAGATACCCTGGAGTAACATGCCAACACGTGGTTGTCAAGCTAGGATGGTTGCCAGCCATGGGGTCATAAACCCCAGGGCTGCTTGTATCTTTAGCCGTGATTACACTTGCGAGGTGGGTGAGGTACAGCTATGATCACATTGGAGCTCGCGATGTCTGGCGATGTCTTGGCGATGTAAAATTGAGCGGTCGCCACTTCATCTCAACAACGTCCCAAACACATCGGCGATGCTTCGCTGAACATCGCCGAGGACCGCCGAACATCGAAAGGCATCTCCAGTGATCGCGAGCAAACTATTCTCCAAACTATTCGGCAAAGCATCGCCGATGTATTCGCGAACCTCGGCGAAGCATCGCCGAACCTCTCGCAACGTATATTTGGTCAATTTACATTGTCAGTACATCGTAAGAGGCGTCGCCGATGCATCGCCGCCTTTCGCATGTGTAAATTACATTCGTAGATGCATCGCCGATGTATCGCCGAAGCTTCGGCGACGTTCTCGCGATGCACTCGCGATGTTCTCGCGAATGCTTGGCGACGTGGGGCAAGGATTCTGGGACACGCCTATCCGCTGATTGGTTGCTCAACTTGTTTTCAGGCCTTGTTCAATATAACTTACACATTTTCTAATAAACATCACTATGCAGTCAGACATTCCACGGTAAGCATGCCTACAAAAAGACAGTGCACGAAAATACAGTTAACTTATTTCTAATGCTGCTTTGGATGTTTTTGCTGATGTTGCAACACCACCTGCTGATGTTGCTGCTGCTTCAACACAGTATGATCCAAGTCAACAGAAATGCTCAGATTCACAACCAGCACAAACGAAGCAACAGGAAGACAACAGGAGGATATATATTCTTTTTAATAGTTCTACTGATACTCAATTAGCAGGAAAGCTATAGCGTCCCTTTCTTGTGCACTTTTACTTCGCGCTAACATTATTGCAGACAACAAAGTTAAACCGGAGGCAGACTTTCTTCAAGTTAAGATCGCGACAACATTGCGAGAGTTCGCAGATACATCGCCGATGCTTCGCCGAACATCGCACGAACGTCACCGAACATCGCGAGGCATCGCGAGACATTCACCAGAAGGTAACTAGGCATTTGCGAAGCATCGACTATGCGTCGGCGATGCATCGCCGATGTTTCGGCGATTCTTCGCCGAACATCGCCAAGAGCTCGTCAAATCGACAAATCGCTACCAACACACCAATTCTACATCGCCAACCCATCGCGAGACATCGCGAGTCTAATGTGACAAGCCCTACTGCAGGGTAGCTTTCACCCTAAAGGATGCTCTAAATGGGGAACAAGAGTGGAATGCTTAGGTATGAAATGGTAGCGTGTCTCTTGGATGATGCATAGATTGAGAAGGGGGCAATGTATCCAGAAATCCACCCCGCCCCACCCCACTCGCGAGATTGTTTTCGGGCAACGTTCTCCGGCATAGTTTACAGCTAACAGCATGCTATATGTGGCAATACGCGGGATAGCACCTCCCTTCGATGATGGTCAGTGTGGGGAATAAGCTCATCATAGTCAGGAAAGGAATGAAATGATTTTTTAAGACGATGGATGCTGATGTAGCATGCCCCCTTGTATGATGTTATATATATATATATATGTTGAGCTATGGACAAATTATCTACCGGGTATCTTGCCCACAGCTCGATAGTCAAAGTAGGAAGGAGGCCATCTACAGTGGGGTTGCTGGCCCCATCGTGATGGTCAATGGTGGTGTTGCGGCAAGATACGCGGGGATAGTTTACCCTGTAAAATATATGTAAAATGTATTCTATATTTTATAATTTCATTAATATTCATGAACATGAAATTAGTTTTATAAACCAAAATAAATTTTTTTCTGAAGGTCAAAGACCTAAGTGTTCCTTTGGTACCATTTTGACCATTGTAACACCAACACCAAAACATATCAAGATAATGAGAAATGTGCATTTTCATGTCTTATAGCTAGTATGCATGTATTTTTTTTTATCAAATAAAGTCAGTCCAGAGCCTATAAGAATATATGTAAATAATAAATATTAAATATTCTTCAACTTTTTATAAACTCATTAATATTCATTAATATGCAAATAAGTCAATTTACATGAAAATATTGATTATCTGAAAAACAACACCTCAGCTCCATTTTAGTACCATTGTTATCTTGTAATCACCAAATTTGGCCTAGATATTAAAGAAATGTGTATTTTCCTGTTTACTTACCATAAGAGATGCTTGCCATGGAAACACGATTTAATATACCTATAGTGCATGGTATGGCTCCAAAGCAAGCCAAATCATTCAGTGAAGGTTCTGATATATCTTTTCAATAACATTGATCATATTGGTATAAGTGCTTGATATTTTTCTCAAAATGTTGATGTTCTTATTAATATTCATGAATTATATCATGATATAATGTAATTTGAAAATAGAGGACAATGTATTGGCTCTGCTTAGTACCACTATGATTCTTTTATTGCAAAAACTGACTTGGCAATAAATGATATTTTGCTGTAAAATAGTGAATACTGACAAAATGAAGAGAGTGATGTAGGTTCCCAATAGTTTTGCACTAAGATTATAATTCCAAGGGTTTCCCTTGGTAAGTATTTCATTGTGAAATCACCTTCCTAAAAAGAAAACAACAGGACCATGATGGACCTACATTGCTCAACTGATTAAACCTTTACAAAACAACCATTGCAAATAATATTTGCATATAAAGGTAAACATCAAAATAGACCCAGCCCCTGGCAGCCAGGTTGTTTTACCCATCATAAAACCTGCTTTGGTAGAGGAACATCAAATGATAATTTCTGTGAAATAAATTTGAAGTTGGACCAGTGTTTTTGAAGAGTTATATATATGGCCATATAAGGAAAACAAGCTCTTCCCTGGCAGCCATGTGTTTTTACATACCGTAATGCTTTGATAGGTCCACTCAAGGATCAATTCTGTGAAACTATTTTGAAATTGGACACGTGGTTTTGGAGAAGATTTTTAAAGATTTATATATGGCCATATAAGGAAAACTTGCCCCCCTCTGTTGGCCATGTTTTTTGTATATATCATGTTCATTTTTGAACAGCTTTGGTAAAAGACTACCAAATGATCATTTCAATTAAATCATTTTGAAACGGGACAAGTAATTTTGGAGAAAAAGATTATCAAACTTTTATATACTGGCCTGCCCCATGCGGCAATGTATTTGGTACAAGTCCACTAAAGTCCACTAAGATATTATTTTGAAAATGGACGAAGTGTTTTGAAGAAGATTTTAAAATTTATCTATATAGCAATCTAAAGAAAACTGGCACTGCCCTTGGCAGCCATGAAGTTTAACACATCATCTTTTGTAGGGGCTAGATTCTACCCAATTATCATATCTGTGAAATTCTGTCTCCCCCATAAAGGGGGAGATATATTGATTTTGCGCTTTCTGTCCGTCTGTCTGTCTGTCTGTCTGTCCTGCATTTTGTCCGGACCATAACTCTGAGATTTCTCAATGGAATTTAAAACTATTTCACATATGCATTCTTCATCATCAGTCGGTGTAGCTTGCGCAAGACCCAGGTCTGTACCTCAAAGGTCAAGGTCAGACTTAGAGGTCAAATGTCAAAATTGGCTCAAATTCAGCTTGTCCGGACAATAACTCTGAGATTTCTCAATGTAATTTAAAATTATTTCACATATGCATTCCTCATCATCAGTCGGTGTGGCATGCACAAGACCCAGATTTATATTTCAAAGGTCAAGGTCACAATTAGAGGCCAAATGTCAACATTGGCTGAAATTCAGCTTGTCAGGTCAATAACTCTGAGATTTCTCAATGGAATTAAAAATTATTTCACACATGCATCCCTCATCATCATTCGGTGTTGCCTGGGTAAGACCCAGGTCGGTACCTCAAATGTCAAGGTCACACTAAGAGATCAAATATCAACATTTGCTCAAATTCAGCTTGGCCGGACCATAGCTCTGAGATTTCTCTATGGAATTAAAAATTATTTCACATATGCATTCATCATCATAAGTTGGTGTGGCATGCGCAAGACCCAGGTCTATACCTCAAAGGTCAAGGTCACACTTGGAGGCCATATGTCAACAATGGCTCAAATTCAGCTTGCCCAGTCCATAACTCTGAGATTTCTCAATGGAATTTAAAATTATTTCACATTAATGTTCTTCATGAGAGCATGGTATATATTGGCACATTAGTGGGGTTGAGGTGTGTGTGGAAGGGAGACATATGTTTGTTTTCAAAAGCAAGCTCTAGTTATTTAGAAATTTGACAAATAGGTTTTCTATTACTGAATTTTGCAACCCCAAGTACTGTTGTTATTCTTAAAATTGAGTGGATTTTATCCTGTAATAATGTGTTCAAAATGATTAGCGAGGTTGTGTGGAGGAAATTGTGTAGGTTCTAATTTAACTACTGCTCTGGTATCAATGTTTGACCCATTGCCACATTATTGTACAATTACACGTGAGGATTGCATGTCTTCTATATGGAGCGTATGTTTGGGCTTGGGTGTATGTGTGTGTGTGCGCGCGTGTGTGAATGTGTTTGTTTCTGTGCTCTTCGGTACTGTTTGTTTTGTATGTGGTGTGTCCTGCAAGACCTTCTTATCTACTTTGAATAGTAGAGAGTTAAAGTTTTTCACTTTCTTTGTTATGGCAACCAGAGTTCTTCATTGAATGGAATTAGAACAACTATAAAAGGGGAACATCCAAGGATCAACTTTCATCCAGTTGTTTCAGAAAAGATGATGTTTTAAGAAAATGTGGACATAAAACGCACGTTTGACGGAAACATATCACAATAGCTTACCTGAGCATACTAGCTATCTATCTTGATAGGCGTTTTAATTTGTCTACTAAACCATTTCTAGATCATACTTAGGAGAATTGCGTGACTGAATACAAATAAGGTTTCACAGAATAACTCGAATTTACAATAGCTCAATCATCTAAATCAACAATTAGCAAGTTACAGGAGTATTGCAGGCAAAACATAAGTCCCCTACCGGGCAGCACAACAGAAAAGCATGATATTGTTTGACACCAAACTGTGACCTTGATGTTGAAAAAAGGTGCCTAGTTGATGTACATGACAATATCATCTTGCTATTGTACATGAATGTGTTTAGTAATATCAAAATTCATGCAAGAATGTGGAAGGCACAGCCCGGACGCGACAGAGAAGCCCCAGCCAAAACTGAGGGTGATGTGCATGAAACAACATCTTACTATGGAAAATAATTATGTGAAGTAATATCAAATTCCATTTAAACATGAGGCAGATCCAGCCCGGATAAGAAATGGTGGTAAAAACGTTTGAACCCAAACAGTAATCTTGACCTTGGGAGTAGGTGGCTGAGCAACGTGCATTACACATGTCATCATCGTGCTATGGAAAATACTTTTGTACAGTAATATTTAAAGTAATAATTAAATCCAATCAAGCATGTGGAAACAACAGCCAGTATACGAATATGTGATTAAAACTGTTCAGGCAAAAAAGTGACTTTGAGTGTGTAGGTGGCTTAGTAATGTGCATGACACATGTCATCATCTTGCTATGGAAAATACAAGCATGTTGAAGCAACAGCCCAGCCCATATACAAAAATGCGATTCATTTGTTTCAGCCCAAACTGTGACCTTGGACAAAGGAGGCTGAGTGGTATGCATGACACATTGTGCTATGGATAATTATTGTGTGAAGTAATAGCAAAATCAAATCAAGCACAAGGAATATACAGCCCGGACACGAAATTACAATTTAAATGTTTAAGTCCAAAATGTGACCTTGACCTTAGATGTAGAAGGCTGGATGATGCGCATGACAGTTTATCTTGTTGTGGAGAATAATTGTGTGTAGTAATATCAAAATCCAATCAAGCATGTGGAAGATATAGCCTGGACACGAAATTGTCATCCAAATGTTCAAGTCCAAAATGTGACCTTGACCTTAAATGTAGGGGGCTGTGTGATGTGCATGACACATCATCTTGTTACAGAGAATAATTGTGTGTAGTAATATCAAAATCCAATCAAGCATGTGGAAGATACAGCCCGGACACAAAATTATCATCCAAATGTTTAAGTCCAAAATGTGATTGAGGAAGCCTTCCGGCTGGCTTGCGGTAGGTCAGTGGTTCTACCAAGGGTCTCTGGGGTTTTCCTCCACTAGTAATTAGCCAGGCGTCGCGAAATGACTGAAATACTGTCGTAGCAACGGAAAGCCCAACAAAACCCAAACCAAACCAAAATGTGACCTTGACCTTGGTCGTAGAAGGCTGGGTGATGTGCATGGCACATCATCTTGTTATGGAGAATAATTTTGTGAAGACATATCAAAATCCAATCAAGCATGTGGAAGATACAGCCCCAGACACAAAATCCGTAGGGACAGACAGACAGACGTACGGACGAAATTGAGCAAACCTATAGACCCCATACCATTACATGGTAGGGACTAATAAAACGTTAAACTTTGGTATCTGAATATATAGTTTGTTTAAATTTTTGTATGCATTTGTAAGTAGGGTATCAATATAAATCATATTTGACTATTTGGCCTTTTCATTTAACATAGACTGAAATTATGTTAAACTATTGAAATCAGACCCAGCAGATTATGAATAAGATTTTCATCAGACTGATGATGGAAACACTGTAGACCAAAGTTATTTTTGTTGTAGAGACATCTGATCACCTTTTTTTGGCATCTAAGGTAGATATTGTACATACTTCGTTCAGGGACCTCTTTAACTTCAATCTAATGTTTTCAGGTTGTAAAGTTAAGCTACTGTTGTTACCCTCATCATCTGTGTTTATTATTATTTGCAATTTAACGACACCATTCCTAAAATATATTCACTATAGTATTAAATAGGTCAGCTGGGGCATGCAGCCAGGGTAACCAACTATTCACAACAAATTGTACTATAAATATGTCTAAATATATGTATTGTGTCCCAAACGTTCTTATGGTACCTGTCAGAGCCTTGACGGAGAAGACACAGCCTCGGGCAGTTTGTCCTGACTTTGCTTGGTCAGCCCCTGACAGCCATCCTCTTGCCGAGTATGAGGCATCCTTTGCAAAGTAGACTCCCTGACCATACCATACACCTGATTAAAAAAAGAGTTATATTCTTGAGTTAATAATGGACTCTTCGATCTCTGTTAGATGGCAAGTTAACTTTCTACTCCAAGAAAAAACTGCAGACTGATTTTCATACTGAAGCATAATATTAGTTCAACAGTTGTGATGCAAAACGTTTAATTGTTATGAACATATCCCACTGATTCAAAGACCATGAAGCGGTTAAAAGGGTAAAGAGTGGATCCAAATCTAATTATGTGGCCTTTTAAGACCACCTTTTGTTACCCTCAACTCAGATCTAGCTGGCCATACTTCGCATTCTACACAAAAATGTCATTATGTTAAGGAAATCTGGCCAATTATTCTAAAATCGTTGCCGCCTTTCGATGATTATTTAACCCTTTTTGGCACATCTGTACCAGATGACAATTGAAAATGTTATAGGAAACATAACATTTGCTCAGTTAAAAGTTATCGAGATTTTATTGTATCAAAATATGACTTTGAAGTTCAAGAGAAAATGGCCTGTTTCCGTCATAAAAAAAAGCTTTCTTGTGATCTTGAATAATATTTGTTCAAAGTTTCAAAGCAATTTATTAAACGGTTTAAAAGAAAACTGAAAACTTTACTGATTTGAACGTCAAAAAGAAAGGACCATAAGTCGATCAAACTGCAAAATGAGTTGTCCCCCTAAAACAACAGTGCTATATTATGATGATTAACAAGTGTTAAGATTTCAAAGCAATAACATTTTCGATTAGCAGAAAAAAGGCCTACACACACAAATTATCCTTGAAATTGAAATATATAAAAAGGGTCATATTTCAGTCAATACAAATATAAACATTGAAGTTTACAGTCCCTTGGCCATGAGATAGTAAATCGGTTTTAAGTATTTCAAAGCAATAGTAGTTATGGTGGCCCTTAACACATAACCTAAACAAGATGCAACTGGGGCACCAATGCCACTCAATTGATGATCATAATAGCTGACTGATTGTTTGTATTAATTAACCCCTTCACTGCTTACACCCGAAGAATAGTGTCATATGCAAACAGCCAACGCCAGATCCAATATTTTTGCCAATAATTAAATCAATCTGTGAAGTTTGAAAATGAAGCAGACGAGATATTGAGCATGTGCATAATTGCTTCTGGCAGTGAAGAGGTTGAGAATATCAGATGAGGTAATGCACATATAAAACAAGTACATAAATAAATTATAATTGTAAACAAAACGCTAACTTGGCATCTGATTCGAATCTAAGCTTCTTGTCATAAATAGCTTCACCAATTTGCAGCAAAACAGGTGCAATTTATTAATAAAGCAGATGATAATTTTATAAGACAACAATGCTAGCAGTAACATTACTATTGAGCCCACAAAAGCTTCTGTTGAATCCGTGTGTCTTGATACTTGAGGCCGCGTCTGGCTTAGTCCCATGCCACAAGTTGTCCATTTCAATAGGCATATTTTTCGGCAATTTTGGTTTCTGTGTCTCCATTAGTTTCTTTTTTGCTACATACTGTTGGAATAATGCTTTGTTTTGTATCTTCTCAATCTGCAACAAACAGTATATATGGAACATTGGCCCAAGCCTGGCAGCCATGTTTTTACATAATCAAATAATCGTATTATCATCCTTTGAACAACTTTGGTAGAGGTCCACCCAATGAATATTTCTGTGGCATTAATTTGAAATTTGATCAGTAGTTTTTCAGAAGATTTTCAATGTTTTTCATATAGCAACATAAGGTAAACTGGCTCCTTACCTGGCAGCCATGTTTTTTTACCAAACAGCTTTGGTACAGCGCCAACCAAAGATCATTCCTTTAACATTGGACAAGTAGTTTTTGAGAAATTTTTCAAAGGTTTCTTTATAGCAGTACAAGGAAAGCATTTTTGGAATATCATCATTCTTTTTACAACTTGATGGTCATCCAAGGATTATTTCTATGAAACTAATTTAAACTTGAAGGGTAGTTTAGGAAAAGATTTTCAAAATTTTCAAAATAGCCATAAAGCTGCCATATAAGGAAAAATGGCCCCTATACTGGCAACCACGTTTTACGACATATCATCCTTCTTTGAACAACATAAGTAAAGATCCAACGAAACAAAATTCCTGTGAAATTTAATCTAAAATTAAAATTAGTTTGCAATTATTTCTATATAGCTATTGAAGAACAAGAAGACACTCACAAAATACGCCTGTCAATAATTTCTTGCATTCTAGGATAACTTTCTGTCACACAACATACTAAATCGTACCCAAGCATGACTTTGGCAAAGTTTTATACCTACAAACATTTTTTTAACAAGTTTGGTGAAGATCTGATGATAATTGTTCAAGTAATAGAATGGAAAAAGCTAAAATGGCAAATTTTGACCAATTCAAGGGTCACAATCCTGAAGTGCCTGGGGCGAATTGGCTGGTTATTGAAATTGGCAAAGAATTTATACAAACAAACATTTTCAGCAAGTTTGGAGAAATTTGGATAAAAAAATTACCACAACGATATGTCGAAGATGGCACTAAAACTAGCAGTCTACTACACTGACACTTATATCATACTGGTTAACTTGAAGCAAAGCAAAAGAATAATATAGATAACTGATTAGGCTAAATAGTCGTAAGAATGTAAAACAATTAATGTACAAGTCGCTAAAATAGCAATACACTACTTAAACACCGACATTACAACCACACTGTTCGAAAATCAGTGGAAAAAAATGAATACTATTGATAACTAGAACTCTGACTAAGTCAGAAAAGGGCCCCCCATGAGATGCCAATTAATACTAGAAATGTGTCCATAGGACACGGATGCCCCCACTTCCGATTTTTTGCCACAGAAAGTAAGAGCCATAATGATT
>JAULCE010111986.1:0-12426 GCA_032359355.1 Macoma nasuta | reverse complement strand
TAAAATGGTTGACTGCAAAAAGTTAAGCCCATATCGTGGGTTTCGTTCCAAAAAGCCGTAAGTGCCCTTTCGTAAAAGGGCACGTACGGGTTTTGGGAACGAAACCGACGAAATGCAATATTTTGATCATTACATCATATGCTATATTCATTTCGAAAAAAGAGAACTTTCAGGTCAGAGAGTATCAATTTTAAGTGACTTTGAAGTTGTTATGGGAAACAGAACATTTGCTTCTCGGGAGCTAAATTTAATGCTCAATTTTCCATAACATTTAAAAGACAAAAACATTTGTTCTAGATGCGTTAAAATGCGCCAGTATGAGGTAAAGGGTTAACCCATTCCCTTATATTATGTTTTAAGACTAGTCCACAACGGAGTCATCGGGGGAGGAAGCCTATCTAGGAAAATGAAAATGCAATTTAAATGATTTTGACAGCATTGTTAAAAATTGAGACATAAATGCTGAATTCATTATGTTTTTACTAAACCCTTTTTCTTAACCATTCATTAGAATCGTTATAATGAATGGTCAAAATACAGGGTTTGGTAGTGTAATGTAAAATTTTGTCGGAAGTTTTCTTGTATTATCTGGAGATAGCATTTGAATTCATTTGAGATACATGTAGTTCTCTAGCTCAATTTGAGAAAAAAATTGTAACAATTTATTGTGAATTCAATAAAATTGTACATTCAAATGAAAAAAAGAAACGACTTATGTTATATTTGGAAATAAAAAGCAACAAAACAGATCTAAATAACTAATAATAATGAAATGGGTGATTTTTACTACCAATAACAGAGTTATAATTCCATTAGAAATCCAGCAAGACCCTTGTTTCAAACACCTGGCTGTCCTCTTCACTCGAATCGAGATTCCCCGAGATAAAACGAAAAATCCCGTTATGTCTTATCCCTGTAATATGAATATGTGTCTGATTTATACGAACCTTGATACAGCTTTTCGGAATTCAGCCATCGAGAGAACTTCACCCTTGAAATACAGTTAAGACAAATCATGTTGTATACGTGTTTTACGTGCAATCACTGGAATCATAATCATGTTATATGCATATCTACACGTACAGTAAACCTTATTCTTGATATAAATATTCTTTCAAAAAAAACACTTCCTTTGCTTATACCTAAGTATCTGTAGAACAGATAGCAGTAACAATGGATACAACTTCTATGCCATGTCTAGACATCAGATCAAGCTTAAATAGATTCACTACATGATAAAGAAATAAAAGTTCTTACAAACTGTCTTCAAGTCGTTTTGGTAAAGGTTTGTGTATGTCTAGTTTTCAGGAAATAAACTTTGGTGGGTGTGAAAACTGCGATGATGTCTCCATCTTCAAGTGTCATCTACTTGTGAGTCTGTTATCTAAATAATGAATAGTGTGGAAAAGAAATATTTAGAAATAATGGTCAGTAAATCAAATAATCTTTTCTTATAAAACCAACCTTTACGGTATCTTTAGTAACAAGTCAAACGATCAATAGTCTTCATTAAATCATGTTTTGTGCTTCCATTGGGTAAAAACAGGCTAACCCTTTAATTAATACGCAATGTTTTGATTTTTAATCATTTATAAAATCATCTGATGCAGAAAGGTTAATATCTAACACAAATGCTTATTTTGAAAACATTGCAGAAAATGAAGCATTTGCCCATTCTGAGCAAACGCTCCATTTTCCACAATGTTTTCTTATGTTATGTACTACAAAGGCGTAACACGGTCTTCCTATGAGGTAAAACGATGTGTGATTCCCTTGCTCAAATATACGATCATAGCATCCCATATTTGCAATTCTGTTAAGTGATTAGTGCATATGAAACTATTGTTTTATATCGGAAGTCACGTCGGTGATGACACTTTTAACATTACAATTCGACCAATGTAATTCTGGCAAATTAAACACCAATGAGTACCAAAACCTGACATTGCTCGCTCGAGGCTTGAGATTGTTTCCCTCTGGTATTCTGCATCACCTGTTTACATTTCTCACCCTGTCAAACGAGCAATTCTATCTTGCTATAAGATTGTGTAACGATATATGATAAACACCTATTGTGCAGCTTGGGTATAATTTATTCCTGTAACTCCATGAAGGTAGCTGTCTAAAGGTTGAACCACAATGATTTGCTTCTGTTTCCGATTTATTAACCATTTCCCTGTCGTAATATGTATAGGTTATTAGGTGTTAAAAGGAAATATAATCATGAGTTCTTCCGAGGGTATATTACTGGACTCTAACCCACCGCATAAGGCATTTGTCAAAACATCTGAAAGTATGTGTATATTCGGTTAGGTGTCGTTTTTTAAATAGAATTACTCTTATAGGTAAAAGCAAATAGCTACAGCTTACTCTGTGTACTAATATATCGATTGTTGAGGTTATATATTATAGTTTATAAAAAAAGTTCTTTTTTTAAAATATAAGACCTAGATTAACGCCTTTTCTATCAAATCACAATCTTAGCAGGACATTTATTTGCGTATGTAATAAGGTCGTCTGCTTAACTCATGCATGGCCTTAAACTACTACTCAAATTTAACATTATGTTAATCTGGTAAAGAGGCGTCTAAAAGTGTATCTTTATCGATGTACTGCATGATAACACGTTAACCAATGTTATACAAGGTTATCGGCGTCATATTTGATTCAAACGTTTTGACACTACCTTTTTTTCAAAAATAGAGAACCGGCGGAAAGTTTTTGGCAATCACTGCATACGGCAATAAGCTCAACATGCTTACTTATGTTAATGTTTAGAAATCCAAGCTATAATTCGCAGACTTTCTTCCCAAACAGCTTAGGGCCATTTGTGGAAGAAACGGTCATTATTTGTTTTTAAGCTCTGATGCTATATTTGAAAAGCACGAAAGAGCTAATATGGTGAAACTGACATGAAACGTCGTTACGACCTACACCGACTGCCACGCTTTTAAATAATATCCCTCAACCTACTACGATAATTGTCGCCTTCTAAATATATCTTCTGCTTTATTTTAAAACAACGTCCGATTAAATTCGATGCTAAGATAACATTGAATCGAGATTCAAAGTGTTCGGTTTTCAAAAAAACACGTATCTGTCTCTTTGGGAAGTGGCATTTACGTTTTTTTAGAAGTAATGGCTTATAGTCGTCTACAACCATGTCTGTGCCATTGTTAAAAAAATGGGACGATTCGTGGTTTTAGACAAACACCGACGATATGTCATTTCTTGGAATTTATATTTAACACATTTATCATTTAGAATTTATTTTCTTATATACATTAACCAGCTACCCGTTGCCTTATTTACTATCTGATTGAATTCACCCCTGTTTCCTTGGGAAGGGTCGAATCTAATGTTGTAATAGTTTGTGATCCGATCCAAGTTCCTTCCATATTTGGAAATAAAATATGTGTTAACTAAACGTGTTCCCTTTTGTTTGTCTGCGTGAACCAAAATAATGTTCAGGATAAGACCAACACTTCCTCGTATGACTCGAGCCCACTTTGTTTTTGAGAGTAACGGTTAAGGGTAACGGTTAAGTCAATGGTGGTTGTAATAAATCCAATATATCATCACATAATAACATTGGCACACAAGGATCCGTTATAAGAAGAAGAGAAATATCACACATACGCTTTACACAAAGAAGGACATATTGATGAAAAAATATTATTATAATCATATAATATCATTCATAGAAAAAAGAAGTTGCCTTAATTATGGTGGCTATTTTTTCTTTAAACCAATATGTTTTGTCTGGTCCCTGGCCTTTCAATTAGTTATATCAGAGACAATTTAAAGAATGCATTAACTCTAAATTAAGTCTGCTCTATTGCACATGAATTGAAATAAACAGCTTAAGTAAACAAATGTTTTTGCATATAAAATTAACAGTCACAATTTTAGAAGTTTGTGTCATAATAAAAGTAGGATAAAATCGCAATCACACGCTTAAATGTCTGTAATAAAGACATATTCATAAATATATCATTTTGTATAACAATCGGTAATAATGACGTTCAAAAGAGACATAATTACGGAGTTGTAAGAGTACATTGGGTAAAATCGTCGTTTATATTATCTGAAAACACGTGGCAATATGGCTAAAAAAATATAATCTTCGGTGCGCTCCTAAAACAACGTGGATGTTATTTTGCCAACATAAAGTTAGCGTAGAACGCAGACGAGTTCTATCAAAACCACGTACAGGTCATTTTGCATGATAACTACATGAATGTGAAAGAAACGACGGCGATAAATCCGTATCAAATATACCTAAGTATTACCTTAAGTCTCCGGACAGCATGGTATGGACAAATAGCGTATACCCTGATCATACTGTCCCAGCTGGAGCAATCTGAAAAGGTTTTATACGTGTTTCGTCTCTGATGGTTAATCATAAACATAATATTAAATGATTAATTCAGCATGTCTGATTTAAGAACTAGTACAGTAATTCCCGGAGTTGGTCGAAGATTATTATAAACTATGCGGTTAAAACGTAATATTGCTTTAATCGAATCTAACTTCTGATCAAGTTTGTTCTTTGTTGGTACGTGTTGGAATAATACGACAATCCTTATTTATTCGAATTCAGCCAACTTTGACATAAAAAGACGACTGCATAGGAATTAAACCACTGTTTAAAAACAGTATCCGTAAAATGCGTGTCTAGGCGGAACTATACGATATTTTCATACAATGTGCAACTTGTTTGAACTATAACGAACATTGTGCTTTAAGATTTGCCAAACAATAACAATTTGATTCACTTGATAAAAGTCGTTATCGATGTGTCCGATTAACTTTAAAGCAAAGGAAAGAATACAAAGTGAGTCAAATGATTTTAATTATATATTCGACATTACCAATAAAGATACTCCACATTTGCCTTCCGTAACTTGTTTTGGTGAAACATACACTTATATAAATTGTCTAATCAAATGAACTTGAGTATTCATAGTGTTCACATTAATAAAACAAGAACTGCCATAAAACAGACACAGTTAAGTATTTATATGACACCTAAGAGAGTTATGTATACATTACAATGTATACCAATTATGTTCCTCTGGTTGGTGTGTGGCTTCAACTGTATTGCGAAGTATTGACCCATTCAGCTCTGAAGATCGATATAAATATATACTGACGCAAAACAAAACGCAGGGTATATATGAGGGGTAAGTAGAGATTATTAATGTAAACTGAGCTTTTAAAAATCTATCCAAGACTATCTTTAATCGAGTATTTCCGAAAGTTGCACTGGATTTTGTCCGTTAGTTCATGAGTTATTGAAACATGATCTACATTACTCTCAAGTATCGTAAACTGAAATCGATCAGCTCATGTACTGGTCAGAATCGGGTATGCCCTCCTCGCGCAGCTGTCACAGCCCTGATTCGCATGTGCATCGAATTCATTAGAGCATTTATTCTTATCATAGGAATATTGTTCCACTTTTCCAACAAGACAGTTATAAGTTGATCAAGAGTAACAGAGTTGTTTGACGCCACCTCACACTCCTATCCAGTTCGTCCAATAGGTGTTCAATTGGTGATATATCTTGACTGTATGATGTCCAGTCAAGTAGTTGGATATAACTGTTTGCAAAAAAACATTTTACAAACTATTGCTACATGTGGCCGTGTATTTTCTAGTTGGAAACAATGTTACGTTGTTGCACAATATCTTACAGCAGTTAAATTCCCAGCCATAGCAACCAACGGTGACTTAATCCCGTGGGATATCCCTTCCCAGATCAAAACAATGTAGGAACCAAACCTATCTCTCTAAAGATCGCAGGCGTCGGCGATCCCAACGACGTCGATTTACACGACGTCGACCGTCCGGACGAAAGCCGTTAAAACAGGATTCGTCAGAGAAAAGTGCACACTTCGACATTATTAATTTTGACTGTACATTTCATAAATGGAACTCATCTGATTCAGCGGTTGTCGTTATCAATGCGTCAGTAGAATGTGTATTTAAATATGTGCTCGCAATAGCTTTTCGCATATTATCGCATATGAGTGCTTTAGAATTCCATTCCATTTGTTTAGGGGGTGAATCGGCATAATTGCCTTATCCTATCAATATGGACGGGACTTTTCAACATATTTTTGTTAATACAGGGAACGTTAACATAAAACACATAGTTTACTAAATGTTTTGTTATCCATATGGGTACTTCTTACATTTCATGTTGGGTCAAATTACTTTGGCTGTCATTGTTTGCCTTTTCACAACGTCGATAATGTAAATTGAATATAACCCCTTGAATTGTCATCTCGAAATAGTTGATGTTATGTTATAAAATATATAGAGGCCCTAAACATCTAAGAAGAACGGTTTCAAGCTTATAAAACCCAGATATTGAACTGTTCTTTGTATTAAACGAATATAACATCTAGTTAGAAAGGTCAATCTACTGCAAGACAACCGGATGGCTTTCTGACAGGTATCTGACTCACAAGACGAGTGACAACACGCAAAGGATGACTATTTAAAGTCTGAATCGAGTTACTCGACTGTACTGTTAGTCTTTATGTTTTCTTTCCCCGCAGGAAAATGCTCACCAACTTCATGGTTTTCCTAGTCCGGAAACCAGATTAGAAACAATCTGATCGGAAGGCTTTCTCAGAAGAGTGGAACTGCATCTAACGGCAAGTTTATAATAATAACTACTCGCTGGTTCAATGAAAGAAAATGTTGTACATTTAATAGGTATTTAAGCATCCACATACGTTTAACACTCAATTTAATATTTAACACTACAAGTCAAAGTGCAAAATAAATATTCGAGCTTCTAATAAATTGCAATATAGGATAGTTGTCGATCGATAAAATAAATATAACAAATAATTTGTTTAATTATTTTAAAGGACGATGCTTTGCTTTAAAGTGTATAGTGACTACCAAATTCCTGTTCGAATAAAAACTTTCCAGACGTATTTTCTTTTCTCTTTTCTGTTTTCGAAAACAAATTCCTGTTCGAATAACAACTCTCCAGACTAATTTTCTTTTCTCTTTTCTGTTTTCGAAAACAAATAAACGTTTCTGCAACTTTGAGCCACGACATTTACGTTATGTTTAGAAGTAATGGCAATGTTTTTTTTCTAAAAACCACGTGTGTGCCATTTTTCAAGAATTGGACGATACGTGGTATTAGAAGAACACCTACGATATTTCTTTGAATATGTGGAAGACATTAATTATGTAGCATTATATATACATTAACCCGCTACCCCGTTGCCTATTTTGCTGTCAGATAAAAATCACCCGTATTTCATCGGGAAGTGTCGAATATAATACTGTTTTATATGACCCGATCCTATTCCCTTCTACATTTGGAAAATGAAATATGTTTTAACTAAACGCGTTCCCATTTCTGTTGAATTAATATTTGTCTGAGTGTTAAAAGTTAATTTCAGGATCAGAGTGATAGTCACTCGTATGATCCGAGGATAATTTACTTTTAAGGGTACTTGTTATTTTAATGGTGATTGTAATAAATATATCATTTTCGCACATAAAAGCATGCCACAAAAGGTTCTGTTATAAAAAAGAAGAGAAAATTCGCACGTACACACAAAGATGAATAAAAAAAATGAAACCCATATAATATCATATATAGAACATAGAAGTTGTTTTACTTCCAGTGGCTATGTTTTCTTAATAGGCGAGTGTGGCAGTAAGGGCGATTCTTTTCTTAATAATAGATTTTGTTTAAATTTTGTAGTTTGATAGACCATGCAAATACTTGTTGAAATATAAAATAAGAAATACGGGTCACCGATATTTTTAAGATTTTATTGACCCTTTTCTAGTGACAAAATTCACATTTTCTACGGTTTAGAACCATAATGAGCCACTTGTTACTTGATTAATTAAATGCAATGTGAAAAATGCATATGCATATTAATCAAGTAACAAGTAACAAGTATTTAAAATAAAATAAAAAATATAAATGTTTCAATGTTTGAAATGCTCGTACACCGGTGTAACGCAACTCTCGCGAGTTCCGAGATTTGTAACTGCCGCAAACGCCTATAAAGCAATGATAGGTTATGTCTGGTCCCTGGCATTTCAAGTACAAGTGTATCAGAGATAATTCATAGAATGCATACAATCTAAATTCAGTCTGCTCTATATCACATGAATCAAAATAAGAGACTTAAGTAAACAACCGTTTGTGTATATAAATTAACAGTCAAGGCAGTTTGATACATTAAAATGTCTATTCCGCCTTGATTTAAAAGAACATATTTTTCTTAGAAATTCAGAGGGCTTTGACTGTTCGAGTTAAATTTAGAGGTTTGTGTCAACAGTTGCCCATAAATTTAGGCGATTGTTCTTGTTTTGAAGCTATTTTCGCTTTATAAAAAAAGATCATTACAAACGTATAAGGTCTAGACCAAACACCGATTAGCTGATCCGAAACAAAACGTGTGTCGCTCGGATAAAAGTGTCTACATGTAAACAATGTTTAACGTAAAACAGACTGCAATTTAAGAAGACGTAAGATTCAGCACCGGATCGAGGTTCAATGTAAAGCTAATGCATATCATATTAATGAGCATCTACAAAGTTTACAATACTAGTTTATTTATCATTCGAAACGTTTAGTCTACTCGGTCTCAAATAATCATGTCCAATTTATCTATAATGAGTGGGTATACATGTTCAGAGGAAGTTATAGTGTTAAATTAAAGCTTTTAAGATAGAAGCACAATGTTCGAATCTAAATAACTCGTCAAAAATAAAGGTTGTTTCCTTTAACCCTTACATACACAAGCTATTTTACACAAGGATAAAATCTAATGAATATTTAAATATAAAGAAAAAAAAAAGCTATATTTGAATTGTAATTAAATCATTGAAAGAAATGGAGCTTTGCTAGTTATTTATCGGCTAATGCAATCTAGAATAAGACATGAATTCATTCCTTTTTTTGTTGAAATAACCTTTTTCAAGATAAATTGCTATGTTTGCGACTGTACTTTATAGGTTTTCTTTTAAACACACGTCCATCCAAATTTATCGTGGTATCGCCAATAGTAGCTTTTATTAACCCGCATCATCGCTTATTATTTTTATACAAGTTGACAGCCAATGTCCCCAACCTCTCCTAAAATCAATATCTACCGAATACAGTCACTAGACGGTCAGAGAAATACGCGTTGCTGTCCCTATAACAAGTTGTAAGCTCCGTTGTTTAGGTATCTAACGTTTAAATACATTTACTTTTTTTCCTCTAAACGTAGATAGTGATATATCCAATAATCATGTCCCAATTGTATTTATAAACGACCTACAAACTGCGAATGGTGACGCCCTATCTCTTATCTCCTTGAACCATTTGCAAAACACAAGAACTGCTTCTCTCGACTTTTATCCAAAAGGGTCCGACGTATCGTGTGTCGCGCAAGATGAATCAACTATGGTCAGTTTTTGTGTCAGCAGTACGTATCTGCAAAATTAGCAAGTTGGCCTAGCGTGAATTAATTGTTTCGGCGCCGTAGTCGCCTAAACGCGCCATGGCAACTATTACAGTTCCAGATCAACCGCCACCTTTCAAAGGGGTCGTGTGGTCAGAGACTTCACTTTAAACAATATAAATTAGTCTTATAATAGAGGTATCGGCTAGTGTAACTTTTCTTCTATGATATTTGTTTTTCTTTTAGTAACAAAACCACAGTTTGAAATGTAGCGCCAAAAGGGTTAATAAGTAATAGCCGATTTAAAAAAAAAAAAAAAGTATGTGCCAAGTGTAACAAGAAAATATCTTATACACATGTACCACTTCTTCATTTTGTAACTGAACTCTGAAAGTTCGTTGTAGCCTGCGCCCGATCTTTAAATATAACGCCAGACACCAATTGCACCAGATATGCGCAAGGTAAGTGGTTGTTATTACATCACAACTTAAACCCGTATCTGACTTTTATCATATGTCTGTAATTACGCCAGAAAGCTTATAGAGGGATGTGAGATCAAACAATTCCAGGATATCCAAAATGCTTCAATATGTATTGCCCGATCGAACACTATTGTTTTATCATTCATTTGAATCATCTTGAAAAGACTAACCCTGGGTTTGGAATAAAAATTAAAACAAAGTTGTCGGAAATTGTTTGATTTATAATCTCTTATATTATATGGGAGTCCAGGAAGCAAAGAACAACAAAGCATATGTGTAACTGACATGTATGATCAACAGAGAACTATGCATTCTATGTTCCTGCTTGACAAACTTAGAGTGTAAAACTTTAAAACATGTGTTTACTTACCAATAAGCTCGCCATGTCAAACCGATGTACAGTCAAACTTCGTTGGCCTGAGCTCATGGGGACTCTCGATATTAGCTCGACTTAACCGATGTTCGAGCTAAACGATATCTCACGACCTAGTGCATATGATACTATTTTGTTGATAAACTTATGAAATACCTTATATCATGTGTTTGATAAAGCATATTAGTCGAAATAGCAAGCAGTAAGGCTCCAGATCAGACGCCGAGTAAATCGGCGTCTGATCTGGAACCATACTGCTTGCTATCTGGAATTTAATTTTATCTGTCAGGGACTTATGTTTCAGTTCGAGCTAAACGGGGTTTCGAGCCAACCGTGCTCGACCCATCGAGGTTAAAAAGTTAGATTTAAATCGCTATCATGTCGGATATTGTGCCATCCAAGCTGGCGTTTGCAGCTTGAGCCTAATAATTTGCCGTTCGAATATTTTGAAGCTTAAACTTGGCATTGTGACGTTGAACTGATCTTTGTAGCTCGAATTTGTCATGACGTCATCCGAACTTAATGTTTATGCTTGAGCTTGATACAGGGCCGTCTTAGATTGTCTAACTTGACTTTTCAGCTCGAAGTTAATATGGTAAAGTCTTGAGCTCAAATTTACACCGTTAGAGCTGCAATTTGCCTCCCAATTTTCTTAGCGTGCTGTCAAAGCTTAGACTTGTTTAGATCGAGCTTGATATTGTGCAATCAGATCTAAATCTTGCATCCCAAGATTGATAATATGCAGTCTTCGCTTAGAATTGTGTAGCTGTAGCTTGATAATATGCAGTCCAGACTTAAACGTGTGTATCTTTAGCTTGATATTAAAAAGTCAAAGCTTAGGATTATATAATTCGATATCGATAATGTGCAGTCCAGGCTTAGACTTGTGTAGCTAGAGATCGATTATATGAAGTCCAGCCTTAGACTTGTGTAACTCGAGCTTGATATTAAAATGTCAAAGCTTAAACTTGTGTAGCTCGGGCTTGATAAAATGCAGTCCATGCTTAGACTTGTGTAGCTCGAGCTTGATCATATGCAGTCCATGATTAGACTTGTGTAGCTCGAGATTGATAATATGCAGTCCATGCTTAGACTTGTGTAGCTCGATATTGATAATATGCAGTCCATGCGTAGACTTGTGTAGCTCGATATTGATAATTATGCAGTCCAGGCTGAGACTTGTGTAGCGCGAGCTTGGTGTTAAGCAGTCAAAACAAAGGATTGAATAGATTGAGATTGATAATATGCAGTCCAGATTTAGACTTGTGTAGCTCGAGCTTGATCATATGCAGTCCAGGCTAAGACTTGTGTAGCTCGAGCTTGATAATGTGCAGTCAAAACTTAGACTATTGTAGCTAGAGCTTGATAATGTGCATTTAAAGCTTAGACTTGTGTAGCTCGAGATTGATAATGTGCAGTCCAAGTTGCACTTGTGTAGCTCGAGCTTGATAGTGTGCAGTTCAAGTGGACCTTTGCAGCTCTTGTCATATATTGTGCAATCCTAGGTGGGCTTTCGTATTTCGAAATAGATATTGTGCAGTCCGATCTTTACACGATCAGGTCGGACTCAATAATCCAGCTCGATATTCATCGAATTCAAGCTCGAGCTGGATACTTGTGCAATGTAGCTCGGACTACATTCATGGTAGCCTCGTATTCAGTACAGCATTTCCTGAACTGTTGTCATGGCGCGAAACACATAACACTTTTTTGTATTAACTTCATAACGAATCGTTTCGATATTCACATGATGTACTACTCGTGCATCTGTTGTTTGCAATCGTGACTTTCGACACCTCTTTGGCAAGTGAGAGTGCACCGAATACAGTCGCAGCTCGTTCCTTCGAACTCGGCCAGGTTAAATGCATGCTGTATTCACAAAACTCAAATCCGTACCAACACCTAGAGGTTTTCTTCTTGCAAATGTGCCGATGCTCCCGGAACTATTTTTATAAATTCGCATTACTCGAAGTTCGAATTTAATTCGAACTTCGGGTAATTCGAACTTATAAAAATTGTCCCACGACTTCGACATAACGAGGCTCGACTGAAAGTTGTTTAACTCTTTCACCGCCGCAGTCGCCTAAATGCGCCATTGAAAATAGTGCAGTCCCAGATCTGACGCCGC
>JAULCE010111875.1:0-12427 GCA_032359355.1 Macoma nasuta | reverse complement strand
TGAATGGCATGGGGATCAACATTTGCTAGAATGTTAGAAATTAGACCCGGCAACGTTTAGTTTAGAAATGGCGAAGGTTTAAAGACTGCTCTTGTTTCCCTATTGAAAAAACGATAATCCAAGCGTTTTTAACCTTTACCCCCCAGGCGTCTGTGGTCTCATCCGGGACTTCTCTTTTTATAGGACATTATGGTTCCTGGTACGTAGTGAAGGGATTATATTACAGCGTGAGGTCATACTAGTTTCACATTACATAAAAGTCCGGTAAAGTTTAATTGTACATTTTTGGACTGAAGCTAAACTTTAAACCTTATGCAGAAAGTGTAATGATTTCATTGTTCAGAATCAACAGCTTGCAAAAGACACTATTTTAACCAATCTGATTTTAAGATATTAATTCATCTTATGTTTACAGACACGGTAATAGATATGAACGATCACTGAGCATGCCATACGTCCTATCATAATGTGTTAAGCATGGTACTGTCAACAATAACTAATGTATGGATGACACGGAAGCAGCAACTACTACAAAGCTGAAATGTTACTAGAATGATAATAGACCATGTAGGGAAACTCTCAAATGTGCATAAACTGCTCAACAGAACTTGCAGTCTATTTAATATAAACGCAAACAAAATGGAAATAGCGAAAAAGATGTTCTGTACCTAAAAATGCATTATATATGGGCCGTGCCATGTAAAATAACAGACTTAAAGACGTCAATGGATGACGTCTGGCAAACCTGATAAAGTTCAACGTCATTTCGCGCTAACTTAACCTTGACTTTTGAGTTTTTAATCAAGTGGTAGAAAGTTGTATACTGATTTCGTATGATTTAAACAGCATAATATGATGGGTTAATAATAAATAGTGATTTGGAAATGAGTGTGCAGTTTATTCACCCCTTCTCTTGTTAATGTAAAGTTTTTATAAAACGTGAACGTAGCCTGATTCAAATACACAACCAGCCAACACAACAAAGTGTGATTTTTGACCTGGATACAATCGTAATCCCAGGAGTGTCACTATTTGATTTATTAACAAGCATGTACAGTTTCACCTACAGACCTACACATAGATATCCAGCTGAACAAGACATGAAAAAAGTGGATAGTCTTGCTACTTGTCATGTGTCTATTTTAGATGAACAATAGGTGTAGCCACGGTGTTACTAAAATACGTAAGGGAGATTTCCCAGCTAAGCGAAAAGGGTACAAATAAGTTTAAAAATCGATATGATATTCAAGAAAACACATTATTTTGCATAGAATCTATAAAGGAATGTGCGATGGTGTATATGTCAAACAATGAAACCCGAAAATTATGAAAAAGATGTCGTTGATAGGTTACATACATTGATCTAGATCTAATCCATTGTTCTTTCCCAAATCTCCTTTGCGCGGGTGTAACAAAGTAATTGTGACTCCCTGGTCACTATTCGATGTCATAAAATGACTCACCGGTCATAATTGGACGTCGAAGATTGACTCCCTGGTCGAAGTACTATGACTCTTCAACATGAAGTATATATTATATGTATTGCAGTGTTGCTCAGTCCAATTATCACATTATCACTTAATCAGAACTTGTTGAAGTTCTGTATGTATGCAGAGTTGATACTGACCGAAAAATTCTTGAGGATGTGTCTTATCTGACTCTACTCCGTTTGCAAAGACATCTTTATGAGGAGTCACTTTTTGACATCGAATAATGACAGTATAAATACTTAAAAGATCTTCGTTACCCGGCACTAGGTAAGTTGTGCATGTGGTGAGATTAAAACTAGGTATTGACATAAATCAATTCAGAACTAGTTCAGGTTCAGTATTATTTAGTACCGGGAAAATAATACCCAATTGGCAACGTTCAAGTCAATGTTCTTCACAAGTTACGCATTTGTTTTGCAGGCTCACGTCATCAGTGCATGTTTATACTGAATATGCTGATGCGTATGATAAATGTGCTAAATCTCCCGAATGCATTTTATTTTTCTTCAGTGACACTTTATACAGAGGTCATCATTTATATGTTTATAACTGAATTCGCATAGAAACAAGCATTTTCCTCTTAAAAAAGAATGAATACTCATAATAGGTATTATTAGTATTAACGCTTGATTTTTGCTGTGTTTACCGACTGGATTATCAATATATAGTATATGGTGCTTATGAATCAGTTTTGTACCCCGTCAGTTTGTCCTAACAGATAAGAGAAATGAACAGCGATGGTACCTTCTAATGGTCTTTTTTCAATGCGTCTTATTTGCAATTTATCAACTTGATCTATAATAGTTTGTTTTAGCCAAACATTGTAACCTGATATCTAGATAAAATATGGTACAAACGATCATTCTCTTATATTGGTCATCCGCTTATAGAAAGTGACAGTTTGTGTTTAGGTACACGTTTATATTTTGCTGCCTGAAGACACAAAAAGGGTGCCACCCAACACTGCTTCGTAATTCAATCATTGAAGTCTTAAAATGTTCACGCTCTTTCATAAAAACACAGTTTGTTTCAGCTAGGTTATAGCATCTGCCACAAACCTTAAGCATTATGTCACATCAACACCATTATGTTCTTAATGAATAATTCACAGCGTCATTGCTCAATAAATTTACGTCTAGCTGTCGAAACAATAACAATATATGAACCTCTGCTAGAGGTCACGGATAAAAACCATTTGATTTTGCTTGTTTGGAACTTTTCGTCATACAGAAAGTAGCAAATAGATCATGCAAGCTATGTCAATATACCTTACAAGATATGTAGCACATACATGATTAAGCTAAATAGTCGTTAGAATGTAATGTACAAGTCGCTAAAACAGCACAATGTTACTTCCACACCGACATTACAACCATACTAGTATAAATATCGGCGTAAAACTATAAATAAAAATAAAGTTAATGTCTCAATATATAAAAAAAACATTGGTGTAGCAGTTCAAATCCCACTAGCTCACATACATGATTATGCTAAATAGTCGTAAGAAAATAATGTACAAGTCGATAAAACAACATATTGCTACTTCTACACCGATATTCCAAACAATTGGCGGAAAATAGGAAAACTATATAGATCGGCGAAGAAGAGATGTTATCTTTTTAACTTGGAAATCCTAACCTACGTATACACTATGCTCCAGACGTCGACCTCTGGTTAAACTAAAGCCTGATAACATCTATTTATATCGCTCGATTAATCATTTAATACAATAAGTGCCCTTTCTCAAAAATTATAGACACCAAATTAGATACTTAGTTACTTATCTTAGTTATTTGCCGAGGCAATGCTTGCGATTCGACTGGGCGCAGATTAGCGTTCTGAATGTTTCTTCGACACCGTAGGAACGCGGACCTAGTGTGACAGCCATTAAGGACATAGAGGATAATTGTATTTTACAGTGTAAGATCTAATTTTATTTCATTGTGTGGGAAGCAAAGGTGGTGTTTTTACGAGCGGCGTAGCCACAAGTGAAAACACGACCTTTTCTTCCCACGAGTGAAATATAATTCGATCTTACACTGTAAATTACCATATTTCTATTTCTTGCACGTATCATCTTGAAATTTAAAGTTTAGACAGTTGTAGATAAGAAAACAAAATGTGACACAGACAAAAAAATGTTTGACTACAATTACAGAAATGCTAAAGAAGATAAAAAAGTAAGTTAAAAGAACTAGTCAAAATGGTGCTGTAAAACCTTCTGATCGTTTCTAAAGAATGAAGTAGCCTGCAGTATGTCTTTTTAAGCACTTAAAATGTCGAATTTGCGATATACTAATAAAGTACGTGTTGTTGACGTAGTAAGATAAGAACGGGATATTCCTGCGCAGTAAGATGCTCAGAGACAACTCTCGGATACCTTTTTTAAAAACCACGTGGACCCTTTTTTGGCAACCTATAAAACCGCTGAAATGTTTTGAGTGGAGCGAGGCCTTTTGAAATGGAGTTGTTTGGAGCGAAGCCGTTTCAAGTGAATGGTTTTAACCATTTGAACCGCATCGAGGCGGAATCAGACCTGAACCGAATGAAAACGGAAAAGCCGCCGTCACATTAACAAGTTTCAGTGCTGTAGTTTCTTTTTAACTAGTTTAAGTTTTCAAACACGAATATGGTGCATTATAGAGCCACTCATATAAACAATTGTGTGCGCCTTAATGACATACTATGAATTAAAACACATTTCCAGTTAATAGGGGGGCCTTGTTTAAAACATGGTGCGTGTTATCTATGCCAAAGTATGTGTATTTAATTATTATTGTTAGCATTCATGATCGTATACGGTATTATGATCCTTTAGTGTTTATTATACGAACGTGTATCACTAACACAGATGTATGCTTTAACAAATAATGTACGTCCAGTAATACGGTGGTGCCGTCGTCATGTCAATCTTCATTACGTTGCCATTGCAAAATACTAAACCATGACATTTTTCCATATTTTATTTCGTGAATTCTATGTAATGTTAGTTGAAATATACGCTGTGTAAAATGTTAACCCGTATCCTGCCGCGAAAAGAATAGCAAGCTGAAATTTCGCCTGCTTAATGTCTTAACCGTGTTCGATTCGTTTGAAATTTGGTACATCTATTGCTCGAGTGTCAAACAGCTTTGACCAGGATTAGACGCCGAGTTACTCGGCGTCTGATCCTGGTCAAAGCTGGTTGACAGAATCACTCATGTTGCGAACGACGTTATGTGGTTTCGGAAAAGGATAAGGCATCGATTTACTCGGCGCCTCATGTAGATCCAAGATGTTTGCGATGCTCATTATACAAATAACGCATCTCCTTCCCGTTACCAAATAAAACTTTGGTAAGAATTGCTATTAAATCCCTATTACACAAAGACAATGTGTTCTGAATCAAAACTTCAGTAACCGTGTAAATTTGTACATATCCTTTTGATTTCGAATGATTTCATTGCTTTTAAAATGAAACCATGGGCCGTATAAATAAAGCTCCTAAAGAAAATCTCAAACTTAATAGAAAATTTCAAATGCAGCTTTCCAATTTATTTTCAATTATACTATAAATAAGCTTTGCATGCTTGTGAAGAACGGAGTTTATCACAAGCAAGCAAAGTTTCATTGAAGTATTGTGGGTAAAAAAAGAGAAATCTGCATTTGAAATTCTCACTTAAGTTTGAGATTATCTTTATCTAGGAGCTGTATGAATACGGCCACATGTTTCGGTTTATGCAAATATAAGACGTTCTCACGTTCCGAGAGAAGTCGTTTGTCCTATTTGCTTTACAAATAGTTTGCAAAATGTAGATCATTCTTACAGATTGGAAGGCGTTATTTTTGAAACTGCAGAATTATATAGGACATTTTTATTTTGATAAAAAAGTGTTATTGCTATTCCGCATATGTGAACGGGGAATTAGTGTGATTTTAGTGCAATATAACAAAAACAGTATATAATAAACATTACATGGGCAGTTATCAAAAAACGTCTTAATCTAAATATTTGATGTCAAGATATCTCAACAAATGTTGTATTATTCTGAGTTGTGGCGATGAAGCATATTATGTAGAATAAGAACGTACAACAATTTGGTCGTAAACAATGTATGTGTGTCAAGTCGAGATTTGTTCGTTTCCCTGCGTACATTGAGTCACACAAGTGTTTCATAAATAACTGGTTAAAATCATTGTAATGGTGTTGATATTATTTAAGGCGTATAAAAAATATACTATGTTTATTTGTTTACTCAGTTGCACACATTTTAGTTATTACACAGTTACAGCTGCCGTCTACACAACATAATCGTTGGTAAATAAAGATTAAAATTCAAGGAATTAAGATTATTTTGCGAGCTTATTCTTTATAGCTAAACTTGATGAAAACGAAGGTCAAATTTAAGAACAAATTAATTTCGAGTTTCAGGTCTTATACAGCGGTACCATGAATAGAAAACATTTATTAATCATCAGAGTGATTGGTATTTGTTTGAGACATCTGCTTGCGAGATTAAATTAGAAAATCAAAAATAAATAATATTCCTGGCAGACATTAATGGTCCGTCGAGAAATCAGATTGATTGTTATCTGAACATACGATGATATACTTTGCTTAAAATGCAATCTAGCTATAAGACTTAAGACGAGTAACTTAAATTGGAATGTTTTTAATCGTCTTATCCGTCAGACACATCTTGAAATTTTTCGTAATTGAAGATCTATTTCATGTGACATATTGCTAGCATTTTGCCATAGTCGAATATACATCCTATCAATATGCAAACTTAAACTAAAGATGCAACGTTCCTCATATCTCGGAATGCAAGGCATGCTGATAATTCGTTAGAAATTTATACCGAACATGTGTCGTTATGCAAGATATAATTATAGTTCACATGTTTAACCTTTTCCTCCACATGCTTTTTTAAGACTAATCCATAAGGAAATAATCTGACGAAAATATGAAGACCACGGCAAAAGAAAACATACCATTTTTCAATCATATTGATATCATTGAAGGGAATAAAACATTTACTCGTGATGCTCCATTTCCTACAATGTTTTAACAGCATTCAGTTACAAAGGCGCCTAAAGACGCTTCCGTGGAGGAAAGGGTCACATACTTATATTACCGGATACACTATTTTTATTATATCGGGCATTGATTCAAGAGAACTGCCAAAATACTTCTCTAATATTCATTTTGGCAATCCGGTCGTGTGTTGTTTTTTCTTTTTAAATCGATGGTGCTCTTCAGGTTAGTGTCGTTTTGAGGAAAGTAACCTATGGAACGTACGTTGTTTATGGAAATTGAGTAAAATAAATAGTGAGATCCCAGATCAGACGCCGCCTTAGAAGGCGGTGTCTGATCAGGGACCTCCATTCTTTACAAAAAAAAATTAAACCGAATATTAGGGTTTTGGAAAAACCACAGTTGTTTTAATGTTTTATGTCATTTATTTCGTTAAAAGTTTTGATCAAAAACTATTTACAACCGATAGTTTAAATTTTGGCGGTGAAAGGGTTGAGGGTAACGAGTTCGAATGCCAAACCATTTTTAGATTTTAATTTATGTCAGAGTGAAGAGTGTAAATAGTTAAAGTGTAAAACCAGTACTTAATGTTTGACAGGTTTTACTTTAGAAATATATTATTTCCGACAAAACATCAACGAATATTTCATTACAGCCCCTAAATATTATCATTATTATTATAATTATTTACATGTTATATGTATTAAAAAAAATCAATAAGCAGGATTTAACATTGGTGACATACCAAGTGCAATCAGATCTTCCTTCAGCATCATTGACAATAAAATCAAAAACATACACAAAGCGAAATTCAAATATTAAATACAGTATACAGAGAAAAATGTTAAGCGGAAGACAATTGTTACGGTGAGTTGAAGATTGGTCATAGACGGAACACACGATCTTAATGTGCATACTGTTTGAATCAATTCGGATAATTTCGTTTGCTTCCTGAGCGAATAACAATAAAAGGGTCTGACAACTATATAAAACAACTACTTTTATCTATTAATAAGCATGCTTAAAGGAATTAATAACACTATTTTTTCCAAGCAGACTTCAGGCTTAACAGATTAATTATTTATATTAAATGTTATATCATTCCTTCAGTTTATATACTGTTCATAAAATAGTTATAATAAAATTCATATTTGCTTAAAAAGCAAAGTGAGATCAAATGTCTACGCCAACACAGTTGATTCTCTAATAACAATGTTGTTCAAACAAATTTCATTTTACGCCAAAAAATGACTTCAGACACACAAAGGTTTACATTTTTTAAGATTTCAATAGATATGTAAGCAAATAGAACGGGCTAACATTGTATCATTATCAGCATAAATCCGCCCTTTCAGTTTCAATTGCAGATATAAGAAACAACACACCAGAGTTTGAACTTAACAAACACGTTTTTTATTGTAGTCACGAAGGTTAACACATTGTCCTTTTATTTATAAATGGTATTGTAAAACATCGGATTATCGGGAATCGTGTATTATGGGTACATGTTTTTTTCAGTTATGTCGGTAATAAAATCTTCATGTCAATAGGTTATGCTGTAGATAAAAACATAAATATGAATTGCTACAAGTATGAACATGTCCTATTTCATTTCAGAAATGCAATCGTTTTACTCATAGAAGTACAGTAATCATTTACAGTACCGTTATTTGTTTACTGTTTGTACAAAGTAAAGATGCCGAGTAAATGTCCTGCAAGACCTTTCTATCTACTTTCAATATTTCAAAATAAACACTATATATCCATACATAAACGTATGTGTCGTAGTAACTGCAGTTAGGCTTACGAATAGCGTCAATTTGAATATCATGATTTTATTATATTTGTTACAGTTTGCCAGGAATTGTTGGCATTTATATAACTGTGCGTGTAAATGAAAAAGAAATATAATGCATGAGTATGGAAAAGCTAAATAACAAATATAAATTTCAAAACAGAAGAAGTCTAGCAAGAAAAAATAACAAAACCAATGATACCTATCTTTTCTTAAAAAATAAAGAAATTACAGACTGTCATACTGAAAATCCCCCCTAGAAATAATTTATAATCGAAAATTTCTTCTATGGTTTTCAGAGGCGATCAAGTTTTAGTTTAGGTCTTGGTTCTATCCAGGCAGTGGATGATTATGGCCTAACAGGTAGCTGTGTGTTACATCGGGCTCTATAAATAGCCAATAGGTTTTTTAAAAAAGAAATTTGGTATCGCACTTAAATCCCTTGAACCTCACTCTTAAGCCTATCTGCATCTGTCAGGAAAAAATGAAAACAAAACAAATCTGGTATTCACTATAAATCTATAAATCAAGTCGAAACAATAAAACGCACGTATAATTTAACAAATCTAAAATAACACAGTGTATACATTGACACTGATACAGAAGTTGCTACCTGATCAGGGTTTGCAACGTTTTTAGTTGCCCACTACCGGTCGCGTAGTGTGTCAAACGTACAATGAAATTATGCATATTAGGTTTAAAACAAGCACCACTTCAACAAATATGAGTCATATCATAAATTTTACTAAGTAACTTTTGTGAAAACTTGATATTGAATTGTGTTAATCCTTTACTCCCCAAGCTATTTTAAGACTCATTCACAATGAAAGAATCTAATGCAAATTGTATAAATGTAGGCAAAAGAAAAGTATTAAATAATTTAAATTATTTTTAATAGTATTGAAATCATTGTAGTAAATGGATCATGTGCTGGTAAGGATGATTTCAATAGCCATATTAACTGGCAGCCAATGCGAGCCGAACTTGTAACATTATCAAATTAAATTGATGTTTTACGTCCCATTTAATATGGAGACATATTGTGCGAAAAAAAGTGCAATCACATCCCGTGATACGCGGCGACGGCTTTGGATCAACATTGTTACAAAGTTTGAAGATAACCCTAAACCTCAAACCTAATCTTATACAAATAAATGATGAAAGCGTTTAATAGATTTATCACATATATACATAAAAATTAATCTGATACATTTTGAAAACATTTTGGAGACGATAGTAGCAATAATTTATTATAAGCAAATGCTCCTTTTTCCAAACTGTTTTCAGAAATCACATGTTTAAATGGTAAAACAGCAAAACCGCATGTACATGTAAATTTGTTTCATATAAAAAAGTTTCAAACATTTTTTAACTAGCAGATCTTGCAAATACGGGAGTATCAATGTGTGCCAAGTTAAGTAAAATTGTAACTAATAAAGAAACTTGCCATTTTAGACAAGCGTTGAAATTTACAATCAATGTATCCATTGTAAATGAATATGGTTTGATATTTTGCATTTAAAAAAACTAAAACTGACAATTAGTGGAAATTGAGATGAGTAAGATAAGTATCAAACTAGTGTAGGTGATCTATTGCTTTTACGCCTATCAATGTTTGCCAATGTACAAGCCAATTTTTATGACAAATGTGTTCTCCGATAACACTGGAGATAAATATATCATTCATTCGCAAGTTTAATCATATTATTGAACATATGGTAATAAATCAGTCATTCCTGTCTGGCAAGATTTCACATTAACCAAATGATGCAATTATCGTATTATTCATTTGATCTCCATTTGCATACGCCAATCATATCCCAATAACTATAAGCGATGTGATGTATAAAAACTGTAAATTGCTAAAGCAAAGGGTGGGCCTTGACGTGTAAACAAACTAAGTGCAATGATAGCTTACTATATTATCTACCCTATTTATATCTACTGAGGTACTCTCGCTGAACATATTTTAATATCACACTGTACGTCATGGTTTCGTTCACCCATAAAAATGAAACATTTTCCGGTATTTACTGTATTCTCTCGTCTGGAAAGGGTAACACAGAAGTTCCGCGTGATGGTGCTCGGATTGGTTTCTTCCCTTTACCCTTTGTTCAATATGCGTTTTTAATACTTATACAAACTGACCGAATTCAATACAAAACATGCATATCTAAGGACTTTAAAATAGTTTTGAAAATATTGGTCGTTGTAAAGCATTTGCTCTTCATGAGCAAATGCTTCAGTTTCCTTTTATGTTTCAAAATTCATCTGTTAAAGAGGCGCCAACATGACCTTTTTTGGAGTAATGGATTAATGAAACATGTTTGTGAAATTTTCATTAATGGTGTAACATAGTTCATCAATACTTCGTTAGAATAGCATGCATTTCAATCAGACAGTATTTATACATTGATATTGATAACTACAAGCCAATACATATAAGAGTACGACCATTTAAAGTTTGAAGCAATGTCGAAACAACAACCAATGCTGCCACGTTAAATAGTTCGAAAATAAAACTCTCTTGCCATGATTCGACAAAATTTCATATTGTTTTAAGAAAACTCGAAGGACTTTATCTGCAATAGAATGGTAGAATAACATGCACTAGTTAAGGGTCATTGTCTTATCATATGCTATCTCAAAACTTGGTTACACCGTTCAAGTAAGAAACTATGCATGCCTAGTTGCCGACTGATATCAGTTTTACACCAGGCCTTATATCCATAAACGCAGTATCAAACCAAATTCTCAGGAACAATCTCTAACCGAACAGGAAGAAATTGGGCACCAAACAAAAGGGTTAGATATTTTTGAGTTCCTCGACTGCATGATTGATGTCGAACAATTGCATGGCCCTTACAATAACCGTACCTGATCATATCACATCAATATTTCATAGACAAATGAATATTCGACAGTGAAGGTCAGTAAAATAAAAACTATTGCTGGTTGTAGTCCATGCATTGATTCCTTTCATCTTACACTGGAATATACTGCTAGACATATTTCTGAGTTGTGCAATGTTTCCGGTGTGCATACCCTTGCAAACTAGAAGAGCTAGTAAGAATTTGCAAGTACTACATTTACTTTACAAGCAGTTTCCCTTAGTTCAGTGCGCCCTACATCATTTGTTTACTACATTTTCCTCAAGCATACAAATAGTGTTAGACGTCAGCTATGCGAACAGTGCCTCAAATCTGCTTATTTCCTGTTCATTTTATGTTATTGTGTTTATATTCATAACAAGTATTAACGACTAACAAGGTTGTAGTCAAGAGTTTAATATTTTTAGATATTGCTTTATTTGGCAACATATGTCTGCTGCCAGACTGTTTCTGATCACTGTAAAACTTGCATAACAATTGATACGTTTTGTAATTGACCCTTTCTCCATTTATACTTCTTTTAGTTTTATTCATAATTATTATATTGGAGAAAGGAAAGCACGAGAAGTGAATGAATTTGACAATATTGTGTAAAATAGAGCATTGGTACATTACCAGCGAATGGTCCATATCCGACAATATTTGGGCATAGCCATCAGCTATAGAGTTGCGAATAATAACAAAAAACGTCATTTTAATACTTGTTTCAATTATGGGGCGACACAAGGTACAATATTATTCTCATTTGATTAACGATGCAATTAAAGTGGTGTCTTTTATTGAGGTCCCTTAAAATAGAATTAATTATAAACACATAAGACGCCTTTTTTCATTAATTTTTACTAGGAATCACACATAATTGCTGTGCCTGTTTTAAATATTACCGAACTGCACGTCATATAAATAGACAACGTGGTACTGTTTATCTAGTTAGCGGATTGCAATTATCCCGAACACTGCAGCGCTGAATATATGTGAGCTTGATTTATTTCAGTACGCTATGTTACAGAAACCTAAAAAAAACAATAGAATACATATATGCTCTTTCCTACACAGACGCGCATTTTATCACCTCTATAACGGATGGCTTTTGAAAAGACTTCCTGCAGTGATTGTGCAAGGTTAAAAATGGCAACCGTTATCTCCTCCCTCGATAGCAAAAGTGACGTCAATAGTTTTGTATCCGATATCATGTCTCTTGTATGTCGACTGTATACCTTTTCCCGGTCCATCT
>JAULCE010111764.1:0-12428 GCA_032359355.1 Macoma nasuta | reverse complement strand
TGCAATTAGAGTAGACCCAGATCAGACGCCGTGTCAGAGACACGGCGGCTGATCGGGGTCTACTCTTTTTGCATGTCACTAATGCTGGTTTTGTCATGACACGGTCCAAATATTATGAGAAATATTTATTGCAAACAATACAGACCAGCTGTCCCATCATAACCCCCTGCCCATTTCCTCTAATAATTGACTTAAATTGAGATGCCCCAAGAGGGCATCTCTCAATTTAAATAAATTATTAGAGGAAATTTAATCCTTCACTTCACATACATTTGCCTATTCATCCATTTTTTAAACATTGTAGACCCAGATTAGAGAGCCCCTAAAGTTTGCCTGTCGGATATGTTGGGCCAGAGTCTACACTGTCGGTCAATTTAAAGAATTGGCTTATCTTCTAATATGGTAAGTTTATTAATATTCACTAGGGGCAAATTCTTATCATAAATATTCATGAGGTATTAGATTAATCATGAGAGAGTTCAAACGAATTTGAATTCCTCTCCACAGATAAAAATGACTCCATGGCACAGCCCCCTTTCCCTAACACTCCTAGTATAAGTGACTTGTTGGCGACCAAACTTGGGCTTAGCTTCTTAATATTACACAAATGAACTTTTACGACACAAACAAACAGACAAACAAGCAATCAAACCCAAACAATACAGCCCTCTCGGCATGCCGGTAACAAACAATTGAAACTGTACAGGGTATACAGACTTATTGCCCCATTAAAGGTTTTGGAAATGTTCCATATACTTTATGTAATATAACAACTGGTATACGCCAGTTAATGGTAATAATATACCCCTTGTAAAGCCTATAAAATGCTGAATGCTCATTTTATTCCCGGTCACATTATATTACATTTAACCCTAGCCTGCCATTCACAACTGGGGTTAATTTTCAAACAGCTTGGACCCGGATCAGACGCCGAGTAACTCGGCGTCTGATCAGGATCCAAGCCGTTTGACACTCAGACAATAGTTTCACCATTTTATAAGTAAATCCAACAACATTTAAAATTGAAGCAGACGACAAATTTAGCAGTTGACAATTTTAGCGGCGGGCTAGGGGTTAATATTAAAACATTTCTCAGACTTAAATCTATAACAAAAGAGAATGAAAGCCTTTACCTCATAGATAAACCTTTTGACATCCTCTGCAGCAGTTGAAATTTGTAACCATTGTGGGAAATAGAACATTTGCTCATAATAACCAAATGCACTATTTTCAGCAATGGTTTCAAAACAATTGAATTAAGGAATGGTCCTTTTCATTAGATATTCTTCCTTTTTGTCAAATGCTTTCATTGCGCATGAGTCTATACATATAGCATATCAATGGCTTGGTGCAAAACATTTGTGAAGGAGTTACAACAGTTTTGCACCAAGCCATAGATTTGCACCAAACCATAGTTTTTGCACCAAGCCATAGTTTTGCACCAAGCCATCGATTATTAGGTTACAGTTTAATGTGCAACCAAACTTAATCATGTAATATTTAGGACTGCATAGCTCTTAATAACAGCTAAGTTCCAAATAACTGAGTAAATATTTCAAACACTAAAACCCCTTATTTGTGTCACCTAACTCCTGTCTTGGGGCCTCTTGCTAGAATCGTCTTGAACATTGGTCACATCATAATGTTTAGTTAAGAAATATAAAAACTCAGTCCAACATGTGGCATTCACTTATGTTTACCTCAGTTGCACAGATGGACAACTGAGTAGAACCACTCATTTCACTGCTAAATTGTCATACTGGTCAGGAGTTCTACCCAGCTGTCCGCCTATGCAACTCAGAGGTTCAAAAATGGCACATGTTTTGAAGAACATCAACAATTTCTTCTAAAATCACTTAAATGCCATTTGCCTAAATGGCAGATACATGTTTTTTGTCGAACATTGATGCAGTTTTCCAAAACAATGTAAATGCCATTTTGCCAAAGAGGCAGATATGTGTTTCTAAGAACACCTAGGATATTATACGATTTGCAGTATGAGGTCTGGACCCACTTTCACAAAGCGTCTCAGGTCGAGATCAATATTATTGCCACTGCACTAAAATTCCTTGTTTCACAGGCAGACAAAGTTATAGTGCAGTAGCAATAAAATTGAGGTCAATATCTGAGATTGAAATTTTGAGTTTGAGCAAGATCTCGACTCGAGACGCTTTGTGAAAGTCAGGCCTGGTCATGTTTATGGGTTTCCCATTACTTAAATTATATCTGTGGGGTAACCTTCTTACCTTATATCCTTTAAAACTTCCGAGGATTTTCGTAGATGACATGTCCACTGCTTCCCAGATAAAATGTGCCGAGTTGGTTTCCACCGGCTTCATGGGATCTAATCGGAAATCTTTTGGTGTAACCAGTGGCTCTGAAGCAAAGAAAAGTATTATAAATTATACCAGTGCGCATATGCTGTTATTTCCAAGTAAAGGCTTGAAATTTTTACTGTTCAACTGAAGTCTAGAGTAAATCCAGAAGTATAAGCAACACAGCATCTTGTCATCTTAGTGCAATAACTCAAGTTATACCTCCTTTATTCCATTGCACTTATTGAGTTATTGCACAAAGGTGAGGTTTCTAGCTGATTCTAACCTGTTTGCTATTCAAACAAGAATCTACAATACTGCGGAAGAATTTAACAGTTTTGCAAATGCATTCAGTGTATAAATATCAGAGTTCAAGACATGGATTATTTTTTCCTAAAAGCCAAATTGAAAATTGAAAATTTCCTGAAGAAACCATTATATTGCGACTACTAATAACAATTATTTATAATGAGAAATAGCAAAAAGGTATGGTAGAGAAATGAGTATTTTAGTAGGAAATTTAATCCTTCCCTTTTAGACTTGTCCACAAAAAGGAATCTTGACAAAAAGGATGAATATCTTAGAGCAAAGCAAATTTCAGTTTTAAATAGATTTGAAAATATTGTGAGAAATGAAGCATTTGCTCAGTATGAGCAAATGCTTCATTTCCCACAATGTTTTCAAAAACGTCATCTGCTACAGTGGCGTCAAAAGACACTTCTGTGGACTAAAGGGTTATATTAAACACACTTTTCAGACTAAATGGAGCGCCAAGAAAGAAGGCAACAATAACATTGCAATGGCTGTATCTAGGTTTTTAGCTGAAGTAGAGAGGGTAATATTCGCTGTGTGTGAATTTGATTTGATACATTGTGACATCGGATAAAATGTAATTTACTGGAGCATCGGAGAACTGATGTACTACAAGTCCCCCAGGGAATACATTTGCTGATAAAGCTTACGTATTAAAGCTTATTACATAGCTCTGGGAAAGACGAGTGGTTTGACAATATATAGGCGTCATAATGTTTCTCGTTCCTAAAGCGCATTTTATCTTGTGATCACACCTCGGTATGGGGATTGGTTAAGTAAAAAGGATAAGTTGTTCTGTAAGGAATGAGGTCTTCTTAAACTTTTACTCAATAGATATCCCTATTGATGTCTCTGTTGAAGAAAATGTTTGAAAACATTGTGGGAAATGGAGCATTTGCTCATAATGAGCAAATGCTTCGTTTTCCACAATGTTTTCAAAGACATTTAAAATTGTTTCTCCTACTCTCTGTAACTAATAGCTATTGAAAAAATTGAAGGAAAATGGAGCATTTGCTTGTAACAAGCAAATGCTCCATTTCCTACAATGATTTCAATATAATTCCAAATAGCATTTTCATTTTTATTTTGTCTAGATTTTCATACTTTTCATCACATTATTTTCTTGTGGATGAGTCTATATATAGCTTGTTGAGTAAAGGGTTATGGGACCTGACCCACCTCCTTCGCCTGAGAATCCTAGATGGATGAACGCTGGCTGTCTTGACTCCCCAATCTGATTCTGCGACTTCACTTTTATCTCGTACAGTCCGTAGGTGTCATTCACGCTGACTTCCCACATTTTGGCTTCCGGGTTGTCCACAATGTTTTTATTCCAGTAAGTGCTGCCCTTTTTCCTCCAGTATATCGCATACTGAAATCCGGGACCATTGTGTTGTAATCTCGGCATGGGCTGAAAATCAGAAACATACATCTTCATGTTTATCTTTCGTTTATCTCTTATCTGCCACTTTGGTAAATTGGCATTTGCCGGGTTTTGGAAATCTTCATCCATGTTTGTCGTAAAACACTGAACTGCCACATTGGCCACGTGATTTTAGACAAAATTGTTGGTGTTCTTTTAAAACCATGCATGTGCCATTTATGAACAAGAATGCTGCAAAACAAATGCCAATGCTCGTCTGTTGTATTCCAAGTCCAAAAATGTTCAAACTGTATAATTATTAAAGCCATATTTATGTGACTTGGTAAAAACATCTGTCTGGTTCCTATAGGAACATGTGTACTAAGTTTTATTTGAAAATGTTAAACACATATTTAGTTATTAGGTAAGCTTAAAGTTTTGTGACGATTTTCAAGTCCAAAAGGGGCCTTTACTGTCTAATCATTAAAGCCAGAGTTATGTGACTTGGTTTAGACATGCATATTGCTCATAGGAACATGCAATTGATGTTTGTGTAATAAGTTTCATTTCAAAATGTTTAACGGTTTTTGAGGTAAGGTTGTTGAGGTAAAGTAAAGTCTTGTGATGCTGGTAGAAGCTCAGGGAGCCATTATCTTCAGTCTGGATTCTGAGAATGTCAGGTCGACCATTTCTCCGGATTTATCCGGAGATCTCCGGATTTTTTCGGGTTTTAAAAATAATCTCTATAACCATTGTCAAGGAGCATGGATCCCAATGAGACGCCGTGTAACACGGCGTCTCATTGGGCTCCAAGCTGTTTGCAAATGGCACCATAGTTTCTTCCGTAGCAAGCATAAAGGTGAATATTTGCCAAGATTTCCGGATTTTTCATGGCCCAGTTATGGTCACCCTGAGGATTAGCCTAATAAAGTTTGTAGAGGAAAGGGTTTATCATCTGATCAACATCCACACGCAGATTAAAAGACAATTACCGAACGCAATCTATTTACAGATTTTAGTGAATTCTGTTTGCTTCTTAGCAATCGATCTGAATACAAAAATGGGTTCCAAATTCATTAGTATTCATGAGTTTGACTATGTGCACGGAATGCATCATTCATTTAATTGTTAAGTTGCTGTTGTTTTTATAGATATTAGCGGAGCCGTTTTGACGCACAGTCCACATATATGTAAACACAAACACCAAAATTAGGTACAAGGCTGGAAAAAGGGCCCTTACAGCACTGCGCACTGTGTAGACCCTGATCCGCTGCCGCGTTGAAAACTCGGTGTCGGATCATGATCTACACTGTTTGCAGGGTTAATATACAAAGGTCATACACAAGTTTCAATCAAAACAGACCCTAATCGGAAGATTATACGTCTGATCTGGTTCTTCACAGTTAACAATGTTGTAAGGACTCTTTTCCCAGCCCGTGGCCAAAATTTGATAGCAATAACAGGAATGGACGTGTAAAATTAACAAAAAGCGTGTAAATGCGAGCCTCATGGAGCCAAGCTATAGCTAAAGGTCAAATGTGCTGTCTACTTTGTCTTATAATCAATTTATTATGCACCTTAATTTGTTTAAATATAATATCACTTCTTGTCAAACAACGAGCCACGTATTTAATCATTCGTACAATGCAGGTCCATTTGGCGAAAAACTTGCTGAGGACGTCGCGTAATGATGCCGTGCAATTGGAGAAACGCAACTGTTTTCCGTTTCAACGCTTGAACACTTCAAACGAAATGCAAGTAATATGATAATATTTATATACGTGTTTATATTTTTATTCATTCTAGAGAAAAATGACCCGGCTGTTGACATGGTTCCACACCGTTTGCACAGGATTAAAGTACTCAGTGTTTAAATGATAAGATGCTAATGCATCAATCACATTTGCTATACGGCGGCCGTGCGGCGCCCGTAGAGCCGCAAAAACTAGATAGTTTTGCGGCAGCCGCAGGAGATCTGAGGTCGCCGCACGGTCGCCGTACGGCTTATCCCTATTTTTTACACGCCGTGGGGTCGCCGTAGAATAATTACGCGGAGTTATAACTTTTTTCATTTCTACGGAGACCGTAGCAATTATAGCGGTTCCACGGCGACCGTACGGCCACCGTGCGGCAGCCTTACGGTGGCGTTGCGGTGAAATGGTATATATAGCAGTTGTTGTCATATATATTTATATTTGGTATTTGTCAAAAACATACGGCCGCCGCACGGACGCCGTACGGTGACCTTGCGACAGCCGCAGATTTTCTGTCGCCATAAATTCAAAAGACGCCGTATTGCGCCCGTAGCAAAGGTGACTGCTACTGTATGTTGCCGTGGGAATTCTGCGGCGACCCTATAATCGCAATTCGCCTTAGATATTTCAGATCTGCGGCCGCCGAACGGTCGCCGTGGCAAATGTGACTTGGGCATTAAGAAACGAGCAATGTATCGATTAAAGCAAATAAACCAGCATATTACGAACTAATTTAATGTTTGACGTACGGTGTACTTTACGTGAAAATGAAAATATTATTTACCAATATGTTCGTTAAGTAAGCAACTAGGGACAGTGTTTGCAGAACACTACAATTTAGAGATTGCTGTGGCATTATACGTCTTTGTATTGCTTCGTGTTGAATTAACTGACAATAAACTTGAGTAAACGCCCATTACCCAATTAGGGATTTGTCGTTGTGGTAGATATTCTGTATACTCGAATCCTTTATAATTGCGTCTACTTGTTTTGTCTATGAGCCCACTCAGTCACAAAAGTGGTCAATATGAGTCAAAGATCTTAGATACCACATGATATGCTTAAGCATGCGGTATGTAATGTACAATGTGTGGTATTTGGTAGTTGTGAAGCAGTTCAATTGCCAGGTACATGGTATTGATACGAACACAGTTAACTCTATTCGGTTCCGCAACTATTCGGTTCCGAATCTAGTTTCAATTTCATAAATCCGTACTATAAAAGCGTAACATATGATCATTAGTTGTCAAACATTTAAGGGTTAACCTTAGTCGGATGTTTGTTGTCTTATGACAAACAAAAAAGCGCTTTCATCATCTGAGTTGATCGATATTTCTAAAGCTGCTATAAACCTGGGATTCATTCAAACATGCGTAAATAAACATTTTTGACAAACATTCTATATGTATTCACAAAAAGCTATGGAGGATCCACTAGTTAGAAATATATTGAAAAAATGAATAAAATAAGTGCTTATTCCGTAGGATTTGGTAAATAAAAACGGATAAACGCAATTAAAAAACACACGTTATCTGAGGCCCTGGTGAACGTTTCATTGCAGCAGATGCTAGGAAACTCAACCTTAATGTAAATGCCTTTTTAAACATTTTTGACGTTTGTGTCTTTGTTATTGGTTTAACATCACTACGACACTATTTCACTCATCTCGCGATGTCGAGCTAATAGTCCGGCTGCTGAGATGGTCAACCTTGCATGGCGGTGTAAATAAAATTGTTAATTCAAGATGGCGGCCAATATGGCGGCTTATTATGGTATAATATTTATGTATTTAGATGCTTTGAATTATGCGAATTGCTATTTAATTTTACCACAATGCTCTTGTTATAGCATAAAAGCCTTAATGATATATCAACAAGATGTTTGAGAGCGAAATGGTGGACAAGATGGCTGCCATAAAGTCAATTTATTAAAACATTTTTCGATAGGAATGGTGTTTTAGTTGTGTTCATATAACGGGTTATTTCTACCTGTTAGTTTACAACAACCATTATTTTATATTAGGAACTAATTTTAATACTATTGCTTATAAGAATGATTGGATACAATTACAATCGGGAACGTGATAAAAACACTTACTAGTTTTTGTCAAAATGATGTTCAAACTCATACTAATGACTATTCAAAAATATGCTTACATAAAAGATACTCATGTAGCGAAACTGTATGTAAAGAAGAATTGCAATGGAGCGAGGTACATGACTACGTTCAATTTAGGGCAAGCATTTTCATAGTATAGATGTCATATATATTTATTCATGAATTACATGTAAAAACATACGTACATAGGTGTCCAGTACAGTAAATACAGACGATTCTATGGCTTTATATACTTTTTTTTAAAATGTATAAAACATGACACGGCTTTAACATTTTGAAGCATCACTTATGTTAAATATACATTTCGTCATTCCCTTTCGTACAGGATATTCAAGCTATCAACAGGCTCATAGTTCGTCAGCTAACAGTAGATGAGAAAACCAGACTTACAAAATAACCAGTAAACAATGCAGACCGATACTATAATGACATCGGTAAGTGGTTGTACTGTTTGCACTGTATAGAACAATACACAGCTGAATCTGTTGAACGACACACATTAATGGCAATGGTCATATTAATTAATTGCGACCCGTATGTATCTACAACGTTTGAAATATCCTCAATTCTAAGTTTTGTATACTATCTCTTATAAAGTTTAACTGCAGGTTCTATATTGTCCTGCTGAAAATAATTGCATCGACAGCACAATGTTCTACATGAGGTTTGTGTGTCACAAGAAGATTTTTTCATTTTCAAAACATCGTCTGGGGCAACGGGATATGTTGTGGGGGGCGGTAATGGAACTAAAGTTTGCGTTTCCCCTTTGTTTGTCCCATTAATAACATACAGTATCCATGTATGCATACACAGGATCGAAGGTAAGCTCTTGTCACATTTTCAACAAATGCTTCAGTTATCGGCGGCAGTAAAGCTTACTTCTGAGCACAAAACGAGCCTTCCAGACTTTACAACTCCATACCGTCGGGCAAACTTGTGACATTTCTTCATCATACGATGTCACACTTTAAAACTGTGAAGTAAACGAGTTAAAGCTCGTTCAACAATAAAAAGGTATATATGTTTATTACCATCGCATGCACTGACACATTCTGAGAACTGTTTTTTTTTACAAGCAGTCGTGTCCGAACCAGATAGTGCGTGCACTGCAAGAGGGTTGCGGTTATATCGATAGATGAATTTTCTTGCACCAAGATTACTGACTTTTGCACGATATATTGTTCAGATAATGGTGAAGAAAAAGTAATAATACACCGACATCCTCGGACAAAATGCATTTTACTTCAGTCATTTCCTTGGCTAAACAAATCAATAACCAATTGCTGAAAAAGATGTATTGCACATATTCTGACGTCAAGTAGCAGCCGATATTACTTCATTTGGTGCAGGATTTTTACCTGCCACAATGAATTTACACGTAACTGTTAATTTCGCATGGAAATTCACGTTGTTACACAAGTCAAACGCAATTAGTGATGTTTTTTGCTGAAACTCATGTGTTTTGGAATCTGCAATTCAAGTAATAAATGATGCACACGCTGAGTGTGAGACCCTTCGGTAAGTTGTGATGTATTCACTTTATTTAGCGAACACAATATACACATACTAGCTCGCTTTCATGTAATGTAGCGTCCAAACCTCATCACAAAATCGCCAAAGGTTCCCGTAGACAGCTAGCGCAAGGTATATAACACTGCAGAACGTTCAATTATAATGGTCGCTACTTGTGTTAGATTTGGACGAGATTAAACTTTAATGTGCAGTTATTTTGTCAGGACTGACTTCGGCTTTTCAACAACGTCGGAAAACCTCGCTGTCGGAATTGGGAACAGTTTGAATGTAACCAGCTTTTTCACATCACGGGGAACCTGCTTGAGGACCTAAAACTCTAGTAAGTATCCGATCGGTATTGACAACCTTTTCATCGCCATTTCTAACGTTATTGCGTGATTCAGCCTGTCCTTCGACTTATCTGGTTATCTTATCATGGAAAGACTGGCTAACCGCTTTCAAAGTATTTCATATGAGCAACGTCTATGTCAATAATTTAATCGAAATTCACGACATCCGGAACTACCCGTCCAGTTACTTCTTTAAAGATTGTCTATGGATGACACGATGGGTTTCATGGATCAAAATAGTCGTGTCTGTAACGACATGCGATCAGCACTTCCTCTTATTATTCTTACTTTCATCTCGTCATTGTGTATATCATCACAGATTGTGCATTTTTCGAAAGATTGACTAAATCATCATCTAGCCTGCTACAAATGTGCAAGCTAAGCTATCAGATCTTAACAGTTTTCATTAAGCTAAGCTACCAGATCTTAAGAGCTTTAATTCATTCATTTACTTTCATTGCCTCATCTCATAATGTTGTTCAATGTATATGTCCCTCTTAAAGTCCGCTTCATATTCCAGGGAACATGGAGCATTCCACATTCTTCTTTAAGAAATTTGTTCCTACACTATTCGAGTATAGATACCCTAGACATAAGGTAAAAGAAGCAATATCTCAAATGAAGACACCAACTATTCTCTCTTTCAGCCCGAACGTGCTTGATCATAATCGATGAGTTTTTTAAACAAACGCAAACGTATTGTTTTCATTTCGTGGTTTACTTATCAATACATGTATGTCAACCTTGTAAGAACTCGACGTTATATATTGACAATAAAAAGTAAAAAAGATTAAACTAAACTAAAACTACGAAGAGGAGTAGTCATTGCACACACACGCCATTTGTCTGTCTGTTGAACAAAGCCATCCCGAACATTGTGTACGTGAAGACCACACGTTCCACCGTCGTGTTTAAGCGTTTGATCTATTAAATGTAAAAAGAGTGTGTTTCTGGTAGTAACGTTGACTAAAATCTATAGGATCACCACAAACAGATTTTGTTTAGTCGGCCTCTCATTATTGTACATAACGCATGACACTTTCATGTGTAGTGTGTCATTGCCAACTCATTATGGATCGACCGGGGAGTTTGAAAAGCAAAAATATTGTTTAAGTCGTACATGTAGGACCTCAACACGTTTGAAGAAAAATGAGATAAAGGTCAACGTTCTTGAATTCAGTAACACCCGGTACTGCACAAGTGTGACCAACACTTACAAGCTTATCTCATTACAAGAACCTTATATCCTTTAAAAGACCGACCATTTCCGTCTGCAATATTTCCGTCTGCGCCTTTATCGCCTGCTCATATTGGTACATATATTGATTTAACTTTCTATTGTAGAATAATTTCAATCTGAATGTCAAACAGCTTGGAGCTTGGTCAGACGCTAAATTGTTCATCGTCTGATAAAGCTTCAAGCTATTTGCAACGGTTACTACAATTACGTTTTTACGCTACAATGTCACAAAAGATATATTTTTTTTCTCACGTATCGACAAGAACGACTATGTTAACAAGAGTATCTTAGCAAAAGGAAACTGCAATATTTGAATTACTCTCAGTTTATTTCATTAAAGTGCATCATTCTTATTTTTAGAGTTTTCTGTATTTCCTTCAATACAAATTAAGCGACCATCTGTCTCAAAGACCGCCAACGCATCGTTTTGAGTCGCCTCTTAATACATGTGTTAATGCATGTACTTCCAAAGTTGACGTGTTCGATGTTTGCATTAGTAGTTTTTGAGACACCCGTTGTAAGATAGGATGAGTATTTATCTTCTGTGTTTATGAACGAGAAGCACTGTGCGATATATGAGGCTGTATTTGGCGTCGTTATATTAATCAAGGCATATTCTTGTCGTTATATTATTTAAGGAAATACAACTAAGTGTTTATGGAATGGCCAACTAACGACAACCTGTTAAATACAATGAACAACACATGTTTTGTCTGTGAAAAGGTCATTTTTTTCTGGATTAACGAGGAGACCTGTGTTTATAGTTCATGAAGATGTGTCAGTCAGATTGCAGATGATTGCAATGGTAAAAACGTGTTATTTCCCAGCTAATGAGTAAGACGATCTCCAATAAGCGGTGTACCACTTGAAGCGACACAGACACCTTAATCCCTGCAAGATTCCTCTTCCATCGGTGTTCTTCTAAAACCACGCATGTGCCATTTTTTAAAAATGCATATGCGTGGTTTTAGAAGAAAACCGACGATTTCTTCTAAAATCAAGTAAATACGATTTTCCGGACAATGCTATGTCCGAGTGTCCCTTGTCGCGTGACATGGACCATTTGCATTAGGTTTGCCTATTTGCACCAGTACTTTAATTGTTTAAAATAACTTTTCTCACCATGTACATCGGGTCTGACAAGTTATTTTTGCGTTGCGTGTTCCATCCTAGTTGTTGTACGGAATTGAAAACTCATTAGCAGACTAGACGTAATTAACTGTACATTAACGATATCTGCGCCTTCCTAGTCATTGTCTTTAATGTCTTACATATCCCTGACATGGAATGCAATCATCTTGTTTATCATTACAAAGTTCACAATTAGCACGCAAACATGATAGTTACATGTCACCAATGATATGATATGCTATTTTCTGTTGAAAAGGATATACAGTAAAATCACGATAACTCGAAGTTGTGGGGACTATTTTAACAAGTCAGAATCACCCGAAGTGCGAATTA
>JAULCE010111653.1:0-10117 GCA_032359355.1 Macoma nasuta | reverse complement strand
GTTGGAAAATAGTCAATACAGATTAGAGTCATTCGATATGAAAACAAAACATGAATTTAGACGGATCGGCATATGCATGTAACATATGCATCTCCTATTGTTGCCAGTGCATTTAATGAGTATAACTTTTAACAATACTCGCAAACAACCATTCACTCAATTCTATAACGGGAAATAGATATTTAAAAACATATTGAACTGGAACTTGCTGGTTTAATGTTAACCCTTAGCCTGCTATTCGCGACTAAGGTGATTATTCAAACAGCTTGGATCCTGATTAGACGCAGAGCAACTCGGCGTCTGATCTTGATTCAAGCTGTTGACACTCTGACAATATCTTCACTAAATTTTAAGAACATCGGACGATATCTAAAAATAAAACAGACGACATTTTAAGCAGACGACACTTTTCACAGCAGGCTAAGGGTTAATACTAAATTCCGTTAAAGACATTTTTTCCCTCAAAATACGATTTTCTTTTGCTTTTTTGCAATAAAAAAATGTGCAGATTCGTTAATAAAGAACTTAAAAGAATGTCTCGTGAAATGAAAATGGTTAAAAACAGTTAAATTTATCAGTGATAAAATTGATTGAAGTCAACGATGTTTTTATTATTAGCGGCGAACTGCACAAAATATTTTCCGGTCGCTGTCGGAAACCGCCCGGACTGTCGCTAATTTAAATAAGCAACGATGATTTCTGTACACTTCGGTGTAACAAAATATGTATCCTTTTCACTTTATACAATACATTTGAATGAGAATGAGAATAGAAGAAGTTTTGGTAGTAGAGGGGTTGTACATTTTCAGAACTTTCTGGATGAGTGGAGGTTCGAGTCCCGCTCAAGACTAAATGTTTTTAATATTGTTTTTATATATTTTTGCATATGTACAAATGCACGCAATCGTCGTGTGTTTTGCACGCATCTATCGTTAGAGGAATTAGATTAATTAAACTTGAAATAATTTATTCGCACTGGTTACTCTCTGGACAGGTGGACAATGCATTACTACAGGGATTTTGCGCGTGACATCTTTCGCAATGCAGTTTCATTCTTCAGATGTGAAAAGCAGCTGGACTGAAGATTTCCAGGATCATTGAACGTAGGATTCTGAGACAGACAACGATTCATAAACTGACACTGTCTGTAAGGGTATTGTCATTTATAACTTTTGTATCTTGTTACCGACAAAAGTAGAATGTACCGAATACCAATTATGAAACTGATTCTTTTTGATAAACGAACAAACATGAAGAGAAACATTCGCATTCAAATCTGCTCTGTTTTCATCGCAAGTAAGAATATTTATCTGCTCACAATAATATTTGAACCAATGCGAGAAAAAATAATTATCATTGCAGTCATCGACACTTACCACTACACTATCACACTTACACACACACAATCATGTATTTTCTTTATTGATGTAGTAACATACGAACATAGATACATAGGCACATTAATATTCATATCACATGACCTTCCAACGCAAAGACAAAGGCATACGAGCTTGAATCCGTAACTTGTTATCTAACAAACCTTGCTAAAAGAGTTTCCAGGCTTTTTAAGAAATCAATAGTTTAAATTATCGATACAAAACATTCAAGCATGTTTTGTTGACAAGGGTCACGGATTCGACGGTAATATTGTTTTTATGCAAGAGTAATAGGGAATCACGCATTTTCTTTACGATTTTTGAAGGAAAATATGACTTTAAAAGTAGAATATTAATCATGCAAGCTATGTCAAATATACCTTACCAGATCCACATCTAAAAGTTAATGTACCCTTATGGGAATCACATACTAGAATAAATACCTATTTCTTTCTTTTCTCTGCCTGCTAGGCCATCCATGTCACGCTGAGTAACTGCCCACAATCACCTCCGCTGACTTGCCACTGCATTTTCTTACTGATGTAATGTGTTACAACATGTCACATGTACAACGTGTCACTTTGACTACGCGCCAGGTCGACTGTTTTCTCAACTTCTTTCTCCCTGTCCATGTTATTCTTTCATTCATTATCTGGCTCTTCGGACATTTTTGTGACGAGTCGTGTCACAAGAGTCAATGCGGATTATTGGTTACTCATACGGGCACTTTAAGCATCACAGACAGTTTTTTTCGGCCTCCGTGTGGGTGGGATACGCTGAAAAGCACCTCATAACTTTCCAGCCTAGAGCGGGAATTGAACCCCAACCCCGGAATAGTAGTCCTAGTTTTTTACACTTGGACTACGACACCACCACCCCCAAACATACCAGCCACAAAGTAAGGTACCACAAGGATATGTCAAAGATGGCAAGTGAGCTAAAATTACTAGTCTACTACACAGACACTTATATCATATTAGTTAATAAGTAGCGATGCAAAAGAATAAAAAAAGATAAATGATTACGTTCAAAACCCGTAAGAATGTAATATAAGTCGCTAAAATAGCAATATACTAATTCTACACTGGCATTACAATTATACTGGTTAAAATGTCGACGGAAAAATAGGAATACTATTGATATAAATGAAGGAAAAATATTGATACGACAGGGGGCAATAATCTTTAATTCAATGTATTAACTAAAGAAAAAAGTCCACAAGCCAAAAAAGTAGATTACCACAACGCTATGTCGAAGAAGGCAAGTGAGCTCAAATTAGCAGTCATTAAGGAAGGATTGAGAAATAAACACAGGAAAAAATATAAAGTATAAAGGGACATTACTCGAGGAACATGCTGATAATATGCACATCTCCACATGGTAGTAAAGAATAGTGTTGAACCTTTTCCTCCATAAGCTACTTTAATACTTATTCAGAAGGTACACTGTTCGAGGGAAAGGATATTGGCAAGGAAAAAGTTAATTTTAAAATAAGATGAACACTTTGTAAGATATAGAGCATTTGCTCGTTATAAGGATATGCTGAATTTCAAACACATTGTTTCAATAGGTTTATGAAAGATAGGCTCTGAAATTCTCTTCTTTTGAAGTACACTCATAGGTGCTTAGAAATAACCCGGACACGAATAATGGACACAGGAATGCAAGGACTGACGAGCGGCGACTATAGGCTTCCGCATATATCGGGAAAAATGAAAAGTAGGACATATTTCGACTCTTACAATGATATACCTACTCGAATTTATCACCATATCCAAATTATCTGACACTGCAATAGCCTAGCCATCATGTTTATTGATAGAGCTACATGATTGTATAACTGATTCATGATTATAAGGACACTTTTACAAGGTTAGGCAGATACATTGTATTATTACATTGAATTTGCAATCTAGTGCAGACACCGACCAGGCAACCTATAGTGGCTTTTTCCACCACGTTGTAAGCTATTCATAATACTGTATGCTTTAGTATCTCAGATTTGTCCTATGATAATGTACGACAATACCTTAGTTTTATTTTCATGCACGCAACACAGAGATGTGTTGGCCGAGTTGTGCGAAAAGAGATAATCGGATATTCCGAAAAATGTAGACCCAGATCAACCTCGGCGTTTCCAGCTCTGAGTCTGGTCATGGCTTGCACACAACAGAAAGACACACTTTGTCCGCTACCGTTGCGAAAAGTGCTTATACCTAATTAGACGCTGCGGCGGCTGGTCCGAATCTTCACTGGCTGCCATGTCCGAGTGCCCCGTTTCGCATAAGGCATTTTCCAATTATAATAAACCTTATTTTTATATCTACTTTTCATTTTAAACGCATTCAATGGTAAATATTTATACTTTCCTACAGCATCAACAACTTTATTTAAGTCTGATGGAAACAGTTTGGATCTAGGTCAATACGTGATGCAAATAATCTCTTATTCACTGCCGGAAGCAATTATGCGTGTATTTCGTCTGCTTCCTTTTCAAACTTCACAGATTAACTTAATATTTGCCAACATTTTGGCCGAGTGTCAAACAGCTTGGATTCGGATGAGACGCCGAGTTACTCGGTGTCTCATCCGGATCTTAGCTGTTTGCATATGACACTATGGTTCGGGGTAAGTCGTGAATTGGTTAACACCACAGCTTTCTTGTGTTTATACAGCTGAACACCGTGATCACGAATTAACTCTTTAGTTAAAACTGAAATCTGAACCAAACCTTAGGGTCTTGCCTTGAAGATTCTTTTCGATTCGGGGACTTTTTAAGTTCGTATAACTCGAAGTTCAAATTCAATTCGAACTTCTTGTAATAATAATTAATATAAAAAGCATCCGCTAACTTCTATATGTACATTGTAAATGAATTCCAAATGGAGAAATGGACTCAAATTAATTAAAACACTTGGAAGTGTTGTGTTTTGAAATTTATAGTAAGTGATCTGATTTGGAAACGATTGCATTATTAGAACAGAATGACAGTTAAGCCTTTCCCCGACAAGCTTCTGTTTACCACAACGAAAGAGTATGATGAAACGTATGAATATAAATGCAAAAGAGATTTGTTTGATTGTTAATTGTATTGAAATCATTTTCTCGTAACAAGCAACTCTGCATTTTCCTACAATACAGGGGAGTTTAAAGGCGCTTCTGTGGAGGAAAGGGCTAACGACCTTCTTTGAAATAACACGACTTTTGAAATTTTGAAAAAGTTAAACAGATGTTGATCATACATCTTGTTCTATTTAACCTTTCTGTGTTTTTGTTGTGCTATTCATACAGTAGTAGAATCGCTGCTATTATTGTTATCGATGACTAACCGTTTGCAGACAGATCAGACGTCGACTTCATCGGCGTCTGATCCGGCTAGAAGCTGTTTTGACACTCGTAATGATATAATCTTCAAAAATGGCCAGATATTGTAAATGATCATAATGTTTGCATTGCATTCGTGGTACGTTGCTTTAATGGCAAATAAAAGCATCTGTAGATGAAACAATGTTGATCAAATAGTAGGTTGTTTAATACAGGGCTCGAGATAATATTAGTATCTAAAATACTTAGTTCTTCATCAAATCCTATGGAGTTACCCTTCGTTAGAATAGCCTTTTGGATACGATTTTTAAGAGCAAATAAATATAGATTTGTTTTCCTCTAAAATGTATCCTTTACACATGACTCTCTGGAGCCCTGTCATATTTATAATCAATGGCAGTTCCATGAATGTATAATGTCCTGTATACTTATGTTCATCAAGTAGCATTTAAAGTTTTAAAAACAGAACAGCCGTTAAAATTATCGACTCTAAACTATTAGCGTGTTAAATTATCTATTAAATCGTACTTAAATACTTGATAATGTGTGCCTCCAAATCAATTCCATTAAATTCATGTAGACCAAATAAATTTTCATGGTAATCGAAATGCACATTTCCATTTCAATCACTATTGTGCCATCTAGCTCGCTTTCACGCGCCGTGTTTTCAAGAAGAATCTAATCGAATTAATGGATTTAATTCAAGAAGAGTGTTCGGAACGCGGTTATTTATGACCATTACTCTCTTTAACTGGAATCAAATACTATCAATAAATCCGGCAACCTTACCCAATTTAACACCATCAAAACCACACACAAACAACGTACTTGAAGGTGCCTGCATTAACTTTTGCGAATCCTGGTTTTAGAAGATAACCGACAATGTCTAAACAGCATGTAAGTGTTATTTACAAAGTTTTTTCTTACAAAGTTTTTTCTTACAAACATCGATATAATTTTGTTCATAATTTTTTACCAACATAGATGATCCAAATCGACATGACAACACAGTTAAGTACTAGATCAGCCGTCGCCTTAGAAGGCGTCGTTTGATCAGGGACTTCACTTGTTTGCAATAAAATCGTATTATGTATGTCTCGGAAAAGCGAAAGTATATTTTATGATTTCCATGTTTATTTCGTTAACAAATTTTACCAAAAAGCATTTAGAACACAGATATTTTAAATTTGGAGGCGAACGGGTTAATGCCAGTTTTGTTATAGACAGTGATATATTTATTCTGCAATTGAGAAAAATAACACTGTATTGCTCAAAAGCATCCCAATGGTCGAAACGGAAATTTAGCTGAAGGTTTTACACCTGTACGAGTTTTATGTTTATGTTTGGATGGTTGCAACAAATCAGCCGCTAAACGTCAGCACGTCGTGCTATCAATAATGAATGCCCCGTATAAAGCTTTAGCAGACTCAGCAATGTCTCGAAGTGTTCCCTGGTGATTCTCACACGGTGTTTAAACGGAAACAATGGTTATTCAAGTCGACACACGAGCATCCCTCCAAATTGGTGCAGACTATGGAACGTAGCAGCCTAGGACAGGAGTAAGAACGAGACCGTCAGGAGTATTGTATTTACCAAGGCTTTGTCTTAGTTTTTGTTATCAGAAATATTATGTGCGCCACTTAATAAATGGCGACCTTAGGACTTTTCATTCCTATTATATTCCTAGTCAACACTAGTTTATTTTTAAACAATGCGTTCATATATTGATTTATGATTCAGCTATTCATAATTAAATGAAACAGCTAGTGTTGTAAAAGAAAACTATATATAAGTATATGCGATATTGATTTTTTAAAAACAACAGTATATAAATACAAACATGCATAAACTGTCGCTTCCGTGCATATACATTATTTTTCCATTTAACTCTGTTGGTAGGTTAGTCCCCTAAAAGCGCCATTGCAAATATCATAGTCCCATATCGGATATCGCATTGAACAGAACACATCATGCAGGAAATATCAAATAAAGCCCGTGTTGAAAGTATAGAAGAATGTCAAGGTGACTTTATCTATCACGTTTATAAAAAGTCATATGTCAGTGCCATAGATGGGAAAGTTTATCCGGTGTGCCGGAAGAAGACAATTTTGGCGAGCGTTAGTGAGCCTAAACGTTTTCCGTAGCCGAAAAGGATATACTTTTACATCTACGGCACTAACCTATTATTCGATTTATCCTGTCACCGTCGTAGACATTTTGCATCGAAACTTTGTTGATAGGCTGCTACGAAAATGTCGTCTGTTCAAAGTATCGTCTGCTTCAATTTTTAAACATCGTCTGATTTTTTTTCAAATTTACAGAACTTTTTGTCTGAGTGTCCAACAGCTTGGATCCAGATCAGACGCCGAGTTAGAATTATCATCGTAGTCGCGAATAGCAGACTAAGGGTTCAATGAACGATTATTCCACATTGGCACCTCTGAAGAACAAAAAGGAGAACAATCGACCAACGAACACTTCTCGTAGACAAATAAGCATAATGTAGCTGTTACAATAACAACTTATACAACTCGCCAATCGGACACGTTTCCTTTCTATGTCAATCATTTACAACATAAATCTGGTCCTATACGAGCAAATTATAGCACTATGGCTAAAGTCGAGAACAACGGGATAAGAAAATCCGCTAATCACGAAGATCAGATGCTGAAAAATTCAGCCCTAGCTCCACAATATTTGAAGCAAATCGGACACCGTCAAAATATCAAGTCATCGTTATATTGAGTAGGAGTCGTTTTTTTGCAGCGAAATATTGGTAGCTGTTGTTAGGGTGTTATTTGCTGCTTTGATTTGCAGCACAAAGTCAGTTTAAATTGAAACCACTTTAGAGTATCAGAAAGTTGCTAAAATGACTTATGAATTCCGACGCACCGGGAAAACAAACGCACAGAAGCTCTATTACGGGAATAACAAGGCAGCACAGTGGATAAGATGATTACCTTACCTGCGGACTATAAATACGACATGGTATATGTACTATAAGGAAATTAGATGAATTGAAACCGAAATCTTACCAAACCGAAATCGTTACCAAACCGGGATCTTTTTCGAAAATAAAATGCGCTCAAGCCAATTCAACACTCTCCAAAACACCGCATGAATATTTTTATAAAGCGCATCATACGGTTTGTAAGAGTTTGGAACCGAACCGGCAGTGAATCGGAGCGAAACCGGTCAAATGGTCCAGTACTGTATGTCACCGGGTTGTCTCCCTTGATATGCTTTCAGTATCGATGTTATGCAGGCTTCGACATTCAGGGGCAGTATTCATAACACTACTAAGGAAAATCTCAAACTTTAGTGAAAATATCCAATTAATTTTAAAACATACTTCAATAAAACTTTGCATGTTTGTGAAAAAGTACGTTTTTCATAAGCATGCAAAGTTTGATTGAAGTGTTGTGTTGACTGTCCAATGGCAATATACAACAGGCATGACTTCAGAAAAGGATATTTTGACTCCAAATTTTGAATTGTCGGCTTTGACTAGTTTTAGATTATATATTTTAACGAAATCAACATCGAAGATACATAAATAATTTGTATCTAAGCCATCACCTTTAAGAAAGGAAATACATTTGTTGCAAAGGGTGAAGTTCCTAATCATATGCCGCCTGTCAATACGGCATCTGACCAGGGGTTGCATTTTTTGCATTGGCGCATTTAGGTGACTACGGCGCCAAACAATATATACTTGAAATGGCTGTCAACGCTTACAATCCTTGTTACATAATTGCCTAACAAGAATGGTTCAATACATCTCGGAACAGATGTATACCTAAATCTGTTTGGTACAATGGAATTTGACCAGTTGGCGTTTTGAATAAATTCTCTGTTTATAAACTTTGAACTTGTTAATTACAATCAAGTTTATTCTCAGCAACGTTTCATTTAAACTTAAAATACCGACACGAACAATACTATTTAAAGCTATATACAGACCTTGTGGCAATAAATTCAACTTGATGATCGCCAGATACTGATAGATTAACATATGTTATTCGTTACTTGTAAATCACATTGATTTACGCCTTGTTTTCCATTTTATCAACGTACATGCTAATAGTATTGCTTGCAGCTTTGATATATATTGTACACAAAACTGCACTTCACTAAACATTTGTGTCAGTATCTTCACGTTTATATTACCTTAATATCTTGAACTCGATTATGTCGTGTGCATTCTATCATCGAAACTAAATTCTGAGCTAAAATCATTGGTCTTTACTTAGTTGATATAATTGGGCCGCGTCACGCGAAAAGGGACACTCGGACATATTAAAAAAGCGCTATTATTCCAGCATCTAGTCACGAAAATGACCATTTTCATACATTAAAGGTAGAATTGGATGTCCTCTGGGACTGCAAACAGTGCAGACCCTGGCGTGGCGGTTTGTCTGGGGCTACACTGTTTGCTATGTCCGAGTGCCCCTTTTCGCCATATGAACAGTTATAAATAAGAACAGTGAACAACAATTTGTCACATAACATAACGTCGCCGATAAGCTTATGCGTATGTTGCAACCATACATTTATCAACGACCATAAAGTAAGTAACCGCCATTTTGCAAACGCGGATAACGTTATGGTCGCATTTGATAACTATATGACTGGTTACTAACGTTTTAAACGTTAATCACTTTATGACTGGTTACTAATATGTTGAACGCTGATAACTTTATGGTTGCAATATGCGCAAAAAACGGGACTCGTCACAGAAACGACGTTGCTGACATCATACGCAATGACAACAAATATCGCCGGCTTGGCGCTTTCAAATTAGCCTATTTACATAGTAACTACACTACTGTAGTGATTTACGATATTTTTTATCGCATGGCTATAAAGTGATCCCTTATACGAACCAAGCTAGGTGGCGTAATGCACTGTACCTTCATTTTTGAACACGAAAACGACAAAATTAGTATAATCCTTTTGATTCAAATTAATTGTAAACATGTAAATGACAACCCATCAGATTAATAGGCGATGCGATCCGGTACCTCCGACGGCATTTTAACAATTCGTACAAGTAACTCGTAGTCTAATGTGATCACATGTAGTCCTAATGAATCGTTTAACTGTTAATCGGTCGCCACAGCTAAAATCAGTGATGGCGACTGATAACTAATTCTATAAAACTGCTACCTTTTACTTAAGACTACTTATGAAGTTTCCTGCTGTTCGAATTGATCCAGATAGTTCATTATGTATTACTCTTGTAAGCTTATTAGAAACTGTGGCCAATCAGAACGTTGAATGGTTATGTTCAGAATTACTGTGATTATCCTGAAAGTCTGACACGATGACTTAACCCTTAGCCTGCTAGTCGCGACTAAGGTGATTATTCAAACAGCTTGGATTCAGATCAGACGCCGAGTAACTCGGCGTCTGAT